>DWJP01000036.1:0-10591 GCA_018249035.1 Atrytonopsis hianna hianna | reverse complement strand
TCTACTTATCTGGATTGAATTTTCGATCTTCAATCTAAAGATTTTGGATTAGATCGGTTATTAATTTCGGCCGTTAGTCCCTCTTCATGGAAAAAAGCTTGGCGATTTCGGAATCGTGGAAGCTTTTCGATATTATTTCGCTCAAATGGTCCATTAACCGGAAATGTGTTCCACTAACATAGCACAAAAATTGAATGCTTTTTTCACTTCCTCTTCTATTGTAGACTTCTTATAAAACTGTTGAACCTGAAACAGTTTGATAAAGTAAGTAACTAAGTGATTTTAACCCTGCAGTGGTCATGCATCTAAACGAGACAACAGTGGTCGCGTGGACTACGTGCGTAGTCCATTTTCAAATTGAAACAACTTTTGTTTTTATTTAATCTTCTTTATTTTACTTATGGAATTATAATTAGTAAAGTGTGCTTAACTATATAAAATCAGCAAAACTTAGTTAAAATCTCTTTTTTTATAACCGTGCATCCATACCGCAGTTATTTTTTGTGGAGCAACAAAATGCAACACGGTAACATTAAGTAACCATCTGTAACTTATGTGGATCCTTGTTACTTTTTGCGTATTGTTATTTACGCGTCCATACCGCTACCAACATAAATTAACAAAATATAACAAAGAATAACTTTCAACACTAATCGAGTAGCACGATATTTGTTCTCCAACTTCTGCAGGCAACGGACGTGTCACCATGGAAGATGAAGAACTGATTATAGCAACAGCATGTTTCCTCATTTTAAATAGAAAGAAAAACCGACGCTCGATTTGGATGCGTAAAACTCTTAAGTCGAGAGATAAATATAGTGCGAGTGAATACATCGCAGACTTACGCATTGATGGAATTTTGAGTAAATTTGTGAGAGTGAACGACTCTGATTTTGAAACCCTTTTAAACTCAATCAGTGCTAAAATCAGCAAAACAGATACGAACTTTAGAAAATCTATTGGTGCAATAGAGCTGTTGGCTGTTACATTGCGTTTCTTATCAAGTGGTGAAAGTTACAGAAGCCTTGGAGATACATTCAAAATATCACCACAGTCGATATCGTTGATAATACCAGAAGTGTGTGAAGCTCTAGTTGAAGTATTGCAAGAAAACATACAGGTAATTTGTTTTATTCGTATATTTTTATTTTTATTAAAAAATCAAAAAGACACTGGAATAACATTTAATCCACGGTAAGCTTATTGCTGAATGTCGTTTAATATCTCATCGAGAGATTGTGTTCAGTTATCAACGCTTGATTGAGAAACTGCTGAAAGACTAGGTGTGTTGATACTTGATTCAGAAACTGCTGACGGACGAGATGTATTGTAACCGTATCCACTGTTACTTGAAGTGCCATGATAATTAGGGCTGGAATTAAATGAAGACCAATCATACTCTCCGATAGCGGCATTGTAAAGAATGTTGTTTATATGAAATTGAGCAGTGTGCTTAGCATGAGAGTTGTTGAGATTTCTCAGTTTCACAGCAACGAGTTCTCCGAACACGTCAAACTTGTCCCTTTTCTTACGTGATCCATGTAACTCTTTTAAAATGTTTAATGCTTCTTCAGAACTGTTGTCTTGTGGTCTGGCTCTTTTCCTATATGTGTTCTTCAAATATGTCTGAACTGAACTTGTTAATGTGACCCTTAACACCTGTAGAAACCATATTTGTGCAATAAAGGAATTTGAATTTGAATCTGCCTCGGAGTGGCAAAAGTATTGTCTTTCTCTATATTTTCTTTTGTCTCTATAGCTCCTTCTTTGTCTTTTTCATTATTATCACTTTTATCCTGTAATAAATTAAATAGAAATTATATTTTTTAGTTGCCGAATTCGCAAGAAGAATGGGAAAAATAGCGAATGAGTTTGAGACAAAATGGAACTTTCCACAATGCATTGGAAGTATAGATGGTAAACACGTTGCCATACTGAAACCTATCGGAAGTGGTAGTGAGTACTACAATTATAAAGGCTTTTACAGTATCGTACTGTTAGCGTTAGTCGACGTAAATTATAACTTTTTGTATGTAAACGTGGGCTGCCAGGGACGCATAAGTGATGGAGGAGTTTTCGCAAATTCAGTATTTCGAAAAAGAATGAAAAGTGACAACTTTACCAAGAGATCGTCCATTAAACGGAAGAACAAAAAATGTCCCGTTTGTTTTCGTAACCGATGATGCTTTTCCATTAGAAAGACATTTGCTAAAACTTTATGTCGGTCCGCAGGATAAAGATTCCAAAGAAAGAAAGTACAACTACAGACTGAGTCGTGCGAGAATAACTGTAGAAAACGCTTTCGGCATATTGTCGGCTAGGTTTAGAATTTTACGAACCACCATACAATTAGAACCTGAAATAGCGAAAACTATAATTATAACATGTGTTCTTCTGCATAACTATCTGAGAAAGAATAAATCAAGTTTGCTTTACGCTCCACCTGAATATTATGATCGCGAAGACAGTGACAGAAGGTTTATTCTTGCAGAGTGGAGATCAGAAAACCAACATCTAACGCCCCTGGAAGTTTTTTTTTCCGTTGGCGGGAGGAAATCCTCATGGATATCGAGGAGCCCGGGCTCAACGATATGCCCGACTCTACTGAGAAGGGGTCTCAGTAGCCTACGGACTAAAACCTCCCTCCTGTACCTAACTGCCCCTATTTATATTGGAGCACCATTAAAACCATGCAATATTAGTGCATTTATTGTTAGTAATTATCAATTTTATTTTTTATTTTTATAAAAGTAATATAGTACCTACTTGTGATATTGGACAAGCATGGACATTCCATTTAACTAACAATTACAATTTCATAACATTATTACTACATTCATTATTATTATAATTACTAATTATTATTATTATAGACACTATTTTTATTACAGTTTACTTCAATTATGTTACATAACTATATTTCATTACAATTCCTGTTTTATATCATTATCATACATTATTATTACTACATTAATTATTATTACAATTGCTAATTATTATTGTATACACTATTTTTATTACAGTTAACTTCAATTACATTACATTACAATATTTCATTACAATTTCTGTTATTTATCATTATTATACATTATATTACATTACTTCTTATATTATATTATATCTTATTGCACTATTATTCCTGTTATTACACACTTTCACTACGTACTCTGCAAAGCCGAGGAATTCCTCTCTACAGTCGTCATCCCCGATCAGGTTGGTCAAGTTACCAAGCGTTATTTCCCTGCCCAGAGTGTGTTCCAGTTCCTTTCGTCTCCTTTCGAATCTGGGGCACTCTGTCAGGACATGGAATACGGTTTCCACTACATCGGGGTCACACTCACAACCCGGGGTATCTTTGAGCTTGAATCTAAACAGATATTCGCCGAGCCCACCATGGCCTGTCAAGACTTGTGCCCGAATGTTATACATTTTCATTTTGCCTAGTATGCTGTGGGCTCGACGAACATCTGTAAAGAAAGTTTTGGTTGTTTTGGCCGACTCCGACTCGTCATAACGGCGCTGCCAATCCTGCAGAGATTCTTGCCTCAGTGTCCATTTCGCGTAGGACGTAGGGACTCCGTCGTAGGCCGGTGCTATTTTCTTTGTTAAGGCTGCTTTTTTGGCTAGATCATCTGCCCTTTCGTTGCCTACAAATCCAACGTGAGCTCTGATCCAGTGCAAATTTATAGTTTTTCCCCTACTCCTGAGGTCTTTTATTTTATTTTGGATCTGAAAGATCAAGGGGTGACTCGTTTCAGTATCCATGATGGCTTGGAGCCCAGACCTAGAATCGCTCACAATGTGGGCCACAGGTGCTTTGTATTTGGCCAGCATATGGCATATGGCTTTGAGTATTGCCACCAACTCCGCCTGAAAAACTGAGTTATAGCCGTTAAGGCGGAAGCTCGTATACCTGATTTCTGCGCCATTCTCCCACCAAGTTGCTGCTCCACCGACTTTGCCCTCTATTTTACTCCCATCTGTGTATATAGTCGGTACTTTTGCATCCAGATGGTCTAATTCACTCTGTTCATTGAGCAGCTCATATATGAACTCCTCCCTTTCCGCAGGATGTGGTAATCTGAAGGGTCTAACCCTCTGTTCGATAGGGCTATCCGGAAGGGATTCCATAGGCTGTCCTTTCTTTATTAGGAATAGTTGGGCTGCTTCCCTGATCCGGAGGTCCAGAGGGAGTATTCTGGCCAGCAGCACCGCTGCGGTGAAGGAAGTCGTCCTGTGTGCCTTGGCTATTTTTATGGCAAATAACCTTGTGAGGTGGTCCAATTTCTTCTTGATATAGCTCCTGTTGACCACCGGAGCCCAAACACTGGCTGCATATAGTACTATTGGCTCGATGACCGCAACGTAGATGGTTCTTACCACTTCTGAATTCAAGCCCCAGGTAGCTTTAGCTGCTGCTGCTACCGATTTATATACACGGATGGCTTTGGCTGTTGTTCTTTCTAAATGGGTTTTGAAGGTAAGATGTCGATCCAGTGTTAGGCCCAGCAAGGTGACTTCGGATGCTATGTCGAGTTTCACTCCGTTTATGGTAAATGTGGGCTCTGCGTACTTCAGCTTCCGAGTGAAGATTAGTGCCCTAGTCTTTTTCTCTGCGAGCCTCATTTTATACTTCAGACTCCATTGTGATACTTTTTGTAGTGCTGCGTTCACGATTTCGTTAAGCTGACCAGTGTCTCCCGCTGTTGCCACTATAACAATGTCATCCGCGAACGCTTGTATGTGAGCCTTAATATTGCTGCTTTCCTTTAGCAGAGGGTCCAGCTGAATGTTCCACATCAGCGGTCCAATTGTGGATCCTTGGATACAGCCTTTGCTAGTATTTAATTCGACTGTTTCGCCCGCGTATTGAAGTTTTATAACCCTCTCTTTGAGGTAGTCATTTACTACCAACCATAGGTGTGGATCGCAGCTGAAGTCCTTTAGCTGCTTTAGTATGCCTGGCCACCAGGCATTATCAAACGCTCCTTCGATGTCCAGGCTCACCATAGCAACCATCTGTCCATCAGCTACGCCCGATCTTATGATATCTGTTACCCGGAAAAGTGCATCCTCGGTGCTGGTTTGTGGTGTAAAACCATATTGGTTTGTGCTCAGCTTATTACTAGAGCCAAGTGACCATTGTATCCTTTTAGCTATCATCTTTTCTAAGATTTTGCCAAATACCGGGAGAAGTCCTATGGGTCTAAAGGATTTTGGTGTTTGGTAGTCTTCCTTACCAGGTTTTCTCAGAATCCTGACTATCGCAACTTTCCAAATACGAGGGAAACAGTGCAGGCGCAGACAGCAATTTAATAGGGACAGGAAAACGGATGGAGCTGTGTTAATTGCATTCATGCAAATGTCAGCTGTGAAGCCGTCATATCCCGGCGCTTTCTTTGGGCTTATCATTCTGATCACAGATTCTACTTCTGCTGCTACAAAAGGCTGTACATCTTCTTGCATTCTTAACAGTTCCTCTTCCCATTTAGTCACCTCCGCTCTTGTATTCGTATGGTCTTCCGTTTCCACCGCTAGATTGTCCTGAGGGTAGAAGGTGGAAGCGAGCAGAGTTGCAGATTCTTGTGAGTCCAGGACTGTATCTCCTCTTCTCAGCATCACGTCGTTATCGTTTCTTCCCGCATACTTTACGATTTTGTTATATACGTCCCAGGTGGTCTCCCGTTCCTGTTTCGTTGTGAACTCCTTCCAGCTTGAAGTTCTTGCTGCTGTGATAGCTTCCTTATGCCTCTCGAGGGCCCTCAGGTAGTCTTCTACTATAAATGGTCGCCTTCGGAGATTTGCCTGCCTTACTTTTGCTCTCAACCTTTTCACTTCCCTTTTTGTTTCTTCGAGCTCTTTGGTCCACCAGCTAATTTTCTTAATTATTTTTCCCTCCTTTACTTTAGGAATTGATTTTTCACAGGCCTCTGTTACACACTCTGTATATTTTTCTACCACCTCGTTTAATTGGCTTTTATCCATACTGCTGTTCACTTGATGTTCTGTGATCTGTGCTTCCTCCAATGCCAGTGTTAGAGATTCTCTGAATTTGCTCCAGTCAGCCTTTTCCGTTTTATATTTCCTCGTAGATCTTCTAGACCCTTCCAGACTATCGTTACTCCTGGTCAGGCTCACGCTGAATGTTATGGCTCTATGATCTGATGTGGTCACCATGTCTTCAGCCACTCTCCAGTTCCCCACAAGGTCTATCACACTATTGGTCCCGAGCGTGATATCTACAATACTCTTATAGATTTTACCTCTTCTTAAGGTCCAAAATGTTGGTACAGTCCCCTCGTTTAGGACGTGGAGGTTGTTTTGTGCAATGAACTCGGCCACGGCGGAGCCCCTTGTGTCCTCCGTCTCGCAACCCCACCAGGGACTGACTGCATTGCAGTCACCACCGATTATGACGAGTCGTGTCTTCATGTTTTGTAGGATTCCTTCCAGTTTGTTTATATAACCCCGTATGTCCGCATAGTCCTCCCAGTAGATGGAAACGCAGCCTATGCGGGTACCGTTTACATTTAGCTCCACTCCAGCCATGTTTCGATCCACTAGTACAGGGTTTTCTAGAACTGTTATGTTCCTGTCCAGGATGACGACCGCGGCTTTATTTGGGGCATCCTTACTCCCTATGCCTTGTACAATTCTATAATTGGACACCATCTTACCTAAAGCGCCAACATAAGGTTCCTGGACTAGGGCGACTGAATAATTATGTTTTGTCCCAGCAGCTAAGCATTCCTGCGTTGCCGCAAGGCCTCTACCTAAATTAATCTGGACAAATTTGAGCCTGATGTGTTGGTCCGGTTGTTTCCCCAAGGTGCCTGTATCAACAGTAAGTTATAGTTGCTCTCACTAAGCGGTCCCATTTTGCCCAGATTGGGCATCCTGCGCTGTAGGCTGGGTGTTGTGTGTCATCGGATTTTTCCTTCATGCAGTTTGCGCACGTTGGAGCTCCATTCCTGCTGGTACACTCTCTGGTGTCATGTGAACCTGCACAATACCCGCATTGGTTACCAGGGTTCCTGCATTCCCTAGCTAGGTGACCGAATCCGAGACATTTATAACATTGCCTCAATGGCGATTGGTCAACTACTGGGACAATTTGGTATCCCAATTTGATTTTTTTGTCCTTCAGCCTTTCCCAAATCTGGTGGTTGGCTTCAACTATGACGTTTCCAATTTGACCCGTCCTTCCCCTTGTTCTTCGGATGACCTTAATAGTCATGCTTTGCTTTGTGATGTCCTCTAGTAGTTTCTGGTTTTGGTTTTTGATGGCCTCCTCTATTTTTGCATCACTCATATCGTTTGTTACCCCCATTATCTTTAGCTGCGGATTCCTTGTTTGCGGGATTTTGACTGTGATGTTCTTGTTTATGCTCTTTAGAGCATTACAGAAAGTTTCCCTGTCCGTTTTGGTCTCACAGCTTACCAAAACCCTTTGGTCCTTGGCTTTTCTTATTTTATTTATGCCAATGCCAAGGTGAGCTGGGTCAACTTTTTCCTTCACCGTTTTTATGAGGTCGTCACTAGTATCCCTAGGATCTATGGACTCTAGAACCACAGGACAGCCCAGGGCGATATCACTTGAGCTTAAGTTCGGGCCCGCTTTCCTGGCTTGCTCTGGTTTTGCGATCGCTTGGGGTTGCTTCCCAGTTTTGAGTTGGCTTTTTATGTCTTCCATGCACAGGCGTAGGGGGGCAGTTACCTCAATTGTTGTTTCTTTGATGTCTCTTAGGTCGCCACTTGCTCTATCCATCCCTGTTTTTACAGCTAGCTCTAGCTCATGATTCTTCTGCACCAATGCGGCGACTGATGTCATCTGGTCTTCCAAACTGTGGACCCGTATATTAGTGTCCTCGCACAGACTTCGGACTGGTGTTAGATCCATTTGTGTCATTGAGGCTTTTAGAGATCCCTGAATGGAGGCTTTGATGGTCTCAATGTCGAAGGCAACTAGTTGATCTGATCCTTGCTCCACGTCTACCTTCTTTTGTGCCAGATTAGAGATCATGTGATGTATTTCCATGATGCGGTTACTCATACATTGGATCTCGCCGCCTGTCTGAATGTTGCCTTGTGGTGTCTCAGTCTTCGCCTTCATGTCCCTCAGCTGCTGCATCAGTTCCTTTGCACTGGTGGTGGCTTCTTTCGAGGTGGCTTCCATTTTCCGCTTGAGCTCCGACAGTTCTTCAGAGACGTCCCTGATCAGTATTTGCCTTACAGCCTCCGTGTCTTTTCCGAGCGACTCCAAGTAGCCCTTGAAGGACTCTTGTTGCTTCACCGTTGCCTCCATAGCTGCTGCATGTTTCAGGGCGAGCCTTTCCCCCGCCTTAGCGCTGTTCGTTTTGGCTCGGTGTGCCTCTGTCATGTGCAGTGTTCGAGATTCTGATAAACGCAGTATCATCTCATACAGTTCTTGGAGATGGCTCACTACGTTATCCCTAATCTCCCTCTTTAGGTTGCCTGACTTCTCCAACTCTGCCTTCGCCTCCTGTATGATTATGTTGGCCCGCTTAGGAAAGTCACTCATTTGCGTGCATGCACTTTTGTTGGAGCTGTTTAGCGAGCTACGGTCTACCATACTTTCTCCATCAGACTCCTGATAGTCCATATCTCCAATGGCTGACAGCTCTTCCGCCGCTTTTGCCTGCTTGATCTGAGCCCGAATGCGGAGGAGAGCAGATGTTGATCTGGGCTGCGGGGTCTCCAGAGACTCTATCTTGGCTGGCGGGGGTTCGCTCGGTGTCACCTGGTCATCGCTATCAGGTTCCCTTGGGGTTGAGGTCAGTATGGTTTTTAGGGAAACCGGTTTTTCTGGATTCTGTTTCACTGGGGAGGGTCTCAGGACTCCCTTCTTCCTTTCCTCCCTCTGAACCAAGCTTGGCGCTTCTAGCCGAGACGTTCCAGACGTCAGTTCCGTGCGACGAATGTGGGGCGCCGCTGTTTTTGGATCTGCTTTCGCTCCAGCCCGAGAGCTAGTACCCGATCTTGATGACATCTTGCGTTATGACACTCGCACAGGACGTACTTTATGTAGAAGCACCAGACCACCACACCAGACCCAACAGAGTCAACTGTAGGTAATGTCTTATAAGGTCGGGGACGGTAAAAGTGGAGGAAAATTTTCTGAACTCTATGTAGAGGCCTTCCCTGGTGTCCAGTAGATAGCTCTCGCCGAGCCCGGCACTTTGACCCCAAACTCGGCCCACCTAGCTCAAGCGGTTGCGGAGATATTTGCGATTAAAGTTTCGGATATTGTCCGTATACGTGATCCTGGTTTTCGGATTTTTTGAATATCTCCGGAACCACTGGGCGGATTTTGCCCGTGTTTGGGGTTTCCTGGCTGAGCTCGTTGAGATCTATCCGATGCGCCGGTTTTTAGGCCCAAAAGTTTGCACACTTCAAAATCGCGTGTGAGCCAATCTAAGGGCTTCGTTTTGCCTAGCTATATTACGAGGAAGAAACCCCGGCTCTCTACGACCTCTGGTTAGGGAGATATGGTGAATTTAAATTTTCCAAAATGGCGGCCCAACTGTCAAACCTCTACTTTGCTGGCTGATATCTCCCGTTCCAGACGTCGCAGAGCTTCCGTGTTTGGACTCTTGGTACTCAGCTTCGCCTGTTTTATCCGATTTTATTCAGTAGGATTGATCTCTTTTGATACTCCCTTGAGGATTATCATCGGCCTTAGTCTACGTGTGGGTTCAGCGTGGATTTCTGTTACTTTTTCCAGGCGCTGCAACGTTTCGTCTCGTTGTTTTACTGTATCAAATTCAATTCTTAATTTGTTCTTCCCAACGGGTTGAATCCCGGACGGGGCATAATTCATGTCACGGAAGTTAATGTTTTTGCGCCATTCGTTCGAGATATGTTCTCTGGTTTTGTCGTCTTTTGATGGTGCGATAATAAGAGATGGTTTAGATTTGTGTTCGGGGGGTGTAGGAGTTTGTTTGGATGTGACTGTAACTGTAGCGTAGGTTCTGGGTGCATTGATTTTTGGTGGAACTACCGTCGATGGTTTATTGATTTTGGAGATCTCGGTTCTGATCGCGTTCTCAATGCTGGATTTGACATCAGCAATCACGATGTGGCTCTCCACGGCCACCGCTGTCTCCCGAGACAGTTTTTCTATTTCATGGGCCATGCTGATTATGATCTTTTTATTGTCCGATGACACATTTTTGCCGGCCGTAACAGCTGATATAATCTGTTGAGAGAGATGTTGGATTTTGCTGAGTCTCTCGTGGTTGTTTAATGCGTGATTTTGCATCTGGTTTTGGGGTTGTGCCATATTTATTTGAATGTCTGGTGGTCTAGTACTCGGAGGATCGCCCACGGAGACAACCGGCGGAAATGAGGTGATTGCGGTAGAGGGGCCAACCGTAGTAAAGCCCTCTGGATCCTCAGCATTTCGTTGTTTTGCCGGTGGAGGTGTGCGTATACCGAACATTGTTATTTGATTTATTGGACTATATCTCGGTAACCAATGGAGTCACGGAAGAGCCAAGGGTATATATTGTGTCAGTGATGAATACTACGTCCGAAAATGCAATAAAAAATTTTTGGGTTTTGGTACAGG
>DWJP01000035.1:0-10633 GCA_018249035.1 Atrytonopsis hianna hianna | reverse complement strand
ATAGTGATCAGTGAATAACGGTCTATGCATTTATTATTATTGTTATATGTAGATATAAAAACAGATCTTTACATTACTAATAAAATTAACCGTAATTAACAATATATTTACTAATAATAGGTTATACCTACTTACGTCATAATAAAATTATTTATTAATTTATTATACGAGGTTTTGTGTTCCAAGTAAAACAATAATATATTCCATAAGTAATTAATGTAAATTATTATTCACGAAAAGCAATTGTCCAGGTCATAGAATACTTAATGTTAGTAAGACCCTTTCCATACTGATGCCGCAACACTATTTGTGAGTAAAATTGTAGCATAATTTTTAGCAACCATTTCCTCCAGTATTACGGAATCTACAAATTTCTGTGCCAACTCCGTGATGAGATTATTGTAGTATACTGTGAGGTACATTATCCGCTGTCCATGTTGTAACCATATATTGTCATTGAGTGGTGATTAATAGTTTCAACTAGTCGGCTAAAAGGAATCGAGATGTTGCGATTCTCCTCTACGGCGACTTTTAGTCTCAAATCAAATAAACAGACTTTCTGCGTGGATAGTCGCTGTCTACTCTATGGACCGATACACAATATACCGGCACAACTGTTGAGTTGGTTGGTGTCCTAGTATGTAATTTAATATTGTTTAAATAAATATGAAATATATAATATTTATTCATAAATTGACAATTTAAAATTCAGTTTAACCAGATGGATTTAACACCAGCTACCACTGGGAAACATAGATAATATTATTATTTACAATAAACAAAAGCTTAAAATAGCTCAAATTCTCTCCTACTCTCTCTCTCTCTCTCCCTCTCTCCCTCTCTCTCTCTCTCTCTCTCTCTCTCTCTGCTTTAATATGGAGTTAGGCCTCCGTACTATGTAGAATTCCAAAGGGGCAGTATGAATATTCTGTAGATAAACAAGATCTGAATAGAACTACATATATCTGTTAAAGAAATGTTTCTTTGTTGAGAATTGAACCTGGAATCATTGTCTTGCCAGGGGCCTTAACCATTAACCACCTACAACATAAAAACTATATGACGACCCAACATTACTACGTAGCCTAGTTGATAGCCCCTGACTGTGAAGCGAGGGGTCCCGACTTCAATTCCCGACGGTGGCAGATAATTGTCACAGATAAATGTTTGTTGTTATGAGTGTTAGTGATGTGTTATATGTGTTGTCCATGTGACCCGCGACGCAGGGAATCCTAGTGCGGGGGTATGATTGTGTTAGCGTTCATTATTTGTTTTTATTTATTACTGCAACATTCTCATTCAATTGACTGGACGAGAACGAAGTAAGGGTGTGATAACACTTCTGTTGAAGTGTTTTTAATTTACTAGTATGTAATTAATTTACGTTAAAATTGCAAGTCATATAAACTTTGCTATTTACAACGATAACAATACCTATTACGTAGTTACGTCCCTAGATATTGTAATATCGGATCAGTAGTAGATAAAATTTCGAATCTGACAAGGTGCGATGAGACCAGGACATAATATGAGCATATAATTATGTATGTAAGAGCGACAGACAAACACTACATTAATTATCACCAGCTTCAGTGAAATAAAATAAGAAAACTTGTATACCTAACTCAGGAGATCTGGGCCCAGTAGTGGGACAGTTATGGGCTTCGATTATGATAATGATTTATTTAGTTTGCTTGTGTAAGAGAATAATAGATAACTTACTAGCAGAGACCACACTTACGTCATACATACGGAACACTCACTATCAAAAAAACCGTTGTGTGTGCCGGTGACGTCATCGGGACGGTGCATGCGGTACGCTAACCCAGTCATTTTGCACATATCGTTGTCTCTCGTACAATTTGTATGCAAATATATTGTTATTGTTATTGCTTGGCTTCCGCTAAAACTGGTTTAAACTTAAAAATATGCATAGTCTCACCAGACGTATTGCAACGTACACAAAGAACAATAGTTTAACTTCACATTCGTTGGTGCTGAGCTTGATTGTGTATGCGCCATGTACGTACATACCGTGGAACGCACACAAACAAAAGTAGCGCCCTCAGGCCTCCAACAAAAATCTCTGTGTGCGTTCTAAGCTACGTAGGTACATGACGGGACAGCGGCGTGCACACTAACAAGCCGTGCCTTTGTTTGCACATTCTCTGGTTACGTACGGCCATGGTACGGTGAGTCTGAAGCGTTCTAAAGTATCAAGTAAAAACGTTATTAAGAGTAGCAGCTTAAGTGTATGTAATAGTTGATTTTTTTTCATCTTTACATAGTAAAGTCTTCTGATAGTGTACCTGTTTGAACGCGCAAATTTTTAAGACAAGCATTTTCAAAAAGTTTAAGTGTACGGGATTCCGTACATTAACAAAGACAATGGGAGCTAAGTCAGCAATTAATAGCACGTCACGCGGCAACGCGAGACAGTTGCTCCCCGACAGCCACACAATATACATATATATAGCATTTGTAATTTTTTACAATTATTAAAACCGTTTTTATTAAAACTAATCTATCTTTTTATTTGTGTAAACCGCACAAATAATTGGTCCTTCGAGCAGTTGATCTAGCGCGCGGGTGATCAAAAAGCGGGACCTCGCGACACGTTGGTAACCGTCCACGTGGCTCTAACCTATACATACGGAGTGAAAACGTGACTAGGTACTTAACAAAACGATCTACGGATCAATAGCATCAGTGAATAGTGGACGAGAAGGATATATCAAGCAGCGGCCGGGAGTCATTAGCAGCAGCAGCAGCATCAGTACCAGCAGCAACCAGCAACGGGTGAACTCAGTATCAGTCAGTTGTTTCCAGAGATCAAGTAAGAATTTTCCATATTTTTTACATAAGCAAACCGGTTGATTTTAAAGCATGGAAACCGTTTATGAAAATCAAATATTAATCAGCGAATCTATTGCAAAATTTATAAACAATCTAAAGAAAACCGGAGCGGATAGGAGAACGGGTGACTATTTTAAAAGACGTATAGAAATATTGGAAAATTATTGGTGTGAATACGAACGGAATCATGCTAATATATGTGGGTTTGGTATTAGGGACCATCCGTATTTCATTGACTCGGACTTTGAGAGTACGCGTCAACTGTATCAGAAAGCTAAAGCCCTAATTGATCAACAACAGCAGGAGGTAGGTTCATATCGCACCTCAACAGCGGAGACTCAGCAAGAGCAAGTAGGTGAGACCTTTCAACAGGAGATACCATCAAAAAGGGAGCAGCCCGCAGACCCAAGACCTGGACCCTCACGAGAGTATACGTCTACGGGTAGCACAAGTAAGGTAGATGATTTGTTACGTAAACAGTCAGTAAATTTTAAAGCATTAATGAGAACAGCACATAGCATCAAGCTGGACAGCATCAGCGAGAAATGGGAGTTCGAGGACGTCTTGAAGGAACTTCAGTCAAGGTGGGCAGCTATAGATTCTCTACATTGGGATATCAATATGGAATTAGGTGGAGAGGATGACGGATACGAGGTATTATTTTCTAAGCATGAGGAGACGTTCATCAATTTAAAAAAGGCGATCAACAGAAAATTATGGTCAGTATCACACAGAGAAAGGTCTGTTCCACAGATGGACATTCCAGTGTTTTTCGGTAGTTATCAGCAGTGGACTTCGTTTAAGGACCTCTTTAACGAGAGTATTCATAATAACCCCTCCTTATCACCTGCCCAGAAAATGCAGTTTCTCAAAGGCAAGTTGCGTGGGGAAGCCGAGAGATTAATCCAGCACCTTCAGATAAGTACTTCTAATTATAATGTCTGTTGGGAAATACTTAACAATCGTTACAACAATAAAAAACTAATATTTAATTCTCATCTCAACACCTTATTGGGATTGCCTACTTTGTCTCAGCAATCGGTAGCACAGTTAAAGCGAATGCATGACGTCACTTTAGAATGTCTGCATGCCATCCAAAACTTGGGGGTAGATGTGACAAGCTGGGACCCTATGCTAGTTCAAATTTTATCTCAAAAACTTGATAAAGACACGTATGAAGACTACGTAGATTCATTGAAACATCCACGGGATCTTCCAATTTTAAAAGAATTTTTAGCATATCTCGAAAGCAAATTCACTAATTTAGAATCATCACGTAGGAAGCAAGATTCTATGTTTAAAATAACAGCTCAAAATAATCATTCAAAGAATCATAACTTCATTAAAAAACCCGCTAATAATCCGCATAGTAACAATCAAAGCAATTACTTTCATAAATCGTATCATGTGTCCGAAGCTAAGTGTCCAATTTGCAAAGAGGCACACGGTGTACCTAATTGTCCCAAATTTATTATTATGTCTAACGAAATAAGGTTGCAAACGGCAAACAGATTAAAATTATGTATAAATTGTTTATTCATTCACAACAGCAAACAATGCATTTCTACGAAGCGGTGTCGTAAGTGTAACGGAAGACATCATACATTAATACACGATTGTTTTGTAAAAAATAATCCGTCAACAAGTAACGCATTGCCGACTACAAAACGTAGTGAACCGGTAGCGAATAACTTACACGTTTCTCAAGTTGGGCCCTCCGAAGTTTTGTTAGCCACGGCGTTGCTTCAAGTCAAATCGGTAGACGGCTCTTATCAGACTTTAAGGGCATTAATCGATCAGGGTTCTCAGATATCGTTAATATCGGAGAGCGCAGCACAGCGGTTAGGGGTAACGAGATCATTTTGTCGAGGTGTAGTTTATGGGTTAGGAGAGAAAGAAAATAGTTGCAAAGGAATGCTCAGTATATCTTGTAGATCGATTTATAATAATTTTACGTTCAGTACAGACGCACTTATTATGAACAATTTAATAAAAAGCTTACCTACATCTAGTTTTACGCAACCGGCCTGGTCCTTTATACAAAATATTAATTTAGCGGACCCCGAATTTTACATCAGCAGGCCAGTTGACATTTTGTTAGGATCCGATATATACGCGTTAATAAAGATGGGAGGTATTAGTAGGGGAGAGGATCCTTCGCAGCCACTGGCTGAGCAAACTCAACTCGGTTGGATTCTGTTTGGAAAAATGCAATCATTTCGATGTAACGTTATTATGACAGCAATACAAGACATGAAAAGGTTCTGGGAAGTGGAAGACGTCGAGGACGAGTTAGATTTATCATCCGAGGAAAAGGCTTGTGTAGACTTTTATATATCGACATCGGAACGTCGTAGCGACGGGCGGTATGTAGTTAGATTACCTATGAAGCCAAATATGCAGGAGAAAATAGGGGAGTCTAAGAACATAGCTGTAGCACAATTTTTAAACTTAGAAAAGAAGTTTACAAAGCAACAGAATTTTGCAGAAGATTATAAAGGTTTTATACGTGAATACATATCATTAAAGCATATGATACCAATTAAATTAAATTTGAACCGTAGCATTACCGATCACAAGTTAGAATGTTTTTTACCGCATCATGGCGTGCAGCGGTCTGAATCCGTCACTACCAAGCTCCGGGTGGTGTTCAACGCATCAGCAAAAACCTCCACAGGTTATAGCTTAAACGATATGATGTACACTGGACCCAATATGCAAAATGATTTGCAATCGTTAATCTTGAAGTGGCGTATTTATCCATTAGCTTTCACGTCAGACATAGAAAAAATGTACCGTCAAATATTGGTTAGCGACGAAGATCAGAGGTACCAGCAAATAGTATGGCGAGAGACTCCTGAGAAGGATTTACAAGCATACCGTCTCGCTACAGTTACCTACGGTACCAAGGCCGCGCCGTTCCTGGCGATGATGACCTTGAGGCAATTGGCGGTGGATGAAAGCAGCAAGTATCCTGAAGCCGCACGAGTTGTACAGGAGTCATTCTATATGGATGACCTGTTACATGGATCGTTTGATATCTTGAGTGGACAGAAATTAATATCGGAAATAAATAATTTATTGAAAGCAGGTGGATTTACGTTAAGAAAATGGATAACGAATGAGCCAGGATTATTAAAAAATTTAGAAAACGGAGAGGGAGAGAATCAATTAACATTTAATTTTAAATCTGATACTTTAACTAAAACATTAGGGTTGAGATGGGATCCTAAAGGGGATAAATTTAAATTTAGTTATACTATTAATGAAAGCAAGAAGGCTACTAAGCGAACGGTGTTAGCCGAAATATCCAAAATGTTTGATCCCCTTGGATGGATAGCTCCTTTAACTACAAAGCTAAAATTGATATTTCAAAAAATATGGTCGGAATCTTTACTATGGGATGATGAAATACCAGAAGATATCAAGAGAGAGTGGATAAAAATACAAACAGACATACACAATTTAGATAGATGTGAAATCCCAAGATGGATCGGTTTTCAACCAAATTACGTTTTAGAATTGCACGGTTTTTGTGACGCCTCTCTAAAAGCATATGCGGGGGTTATATACGCACGTATTGTAAAAGAAAGCGAAGCAACGGTAGTACTATTAGCATCTAAAAGCAGGTTAGTTCCATGCAACAAAACAATTTCCTTGCCTAGGTTAGAAATATGTGGAGCTCATTTATTGTCGAGATTAATGAAAAAAGTTTTAAATTGCCTAAAAGAACTAAATTTAACGGTTTATGGTTGGTCAGATTCGATGGTAGTGTTAGGTTGGTTGCAAGGCGACCCAGGGCGTTGGAAAACTTTTGTAGCTAATAGAGTCAAGAGCGTCACAGAAGTTATAAAAAAGGACAGATGGAGATATGTGAAATCGGTGGATAACCCTGCGGATGCCGCAAGCCGGGGACTGTTAGCGTCTCAATTAGCAGAAACTACGCTTTGGTGGCAAGGACCGAAGTGGTTAAAAACGTTTGTAGATACAGAGAAGCAAATTAATTACACTACAAATGAAGAGATAAATATTAAACAAGCAAATGTGGTTCAAAAAAGCAGGGAAGAAAGCATAATAAATACTTTATTACATTCAAAAAGTTCCATAACCAAAATTATTAGAATTTTAGCATGGTTACTACGAGCTATATATAATACATTTAATAAGCGCGATCGTGACTTACAAAGTTATCTCACATTACAGGAAATAAAACGAGCTAGGTTATTAATTATTAAATCCGTACAGCAGACGGAGTTTAAGGAGGACTTTGATCATTTATTAAAGCATAATAAACTAAGCAATAAAAGTAAACTACAAAATTTAAACGTTTTTCTTGATCAAAATTTGATTATGCGTGTAGGAGGTAGATTAAGGAACGCGAAAATGTGTGACGACATGAAATATCCTATTCTTGTACCTTACAGCGGTAACTTTACAAATTTATTAATCGAGCAAATGCATCATATAACCTATCACGGGGGCCCACGTTTGACTTTATCTAATATAAGACAACGTTATTGGATCGTATCAGGTAATAGAGCAGTCAAGAGGGAAGTAAGAAAATGTGTGACATGTAGGAAGCATAGCCCTTCAAATCAGTATCAGATGATGGCCAACTTACCTAGCGAAAGAATTAATCCAGCAGCTCCATTCTATCACACGGGTGTTGACTATACGGGGTACGTGGAAGTAAAAGCTAATAAAGGGCGGGGTATCAGAACGACGAAAGGTTACATAGCATTATTTATCTGTATGGTCACGAAAGCTGTTCATCTAGAATTGGTTTCGGACCTAAGCAGTTCAGCTTTTCTAGCGGCCCTTCGGAGGATGGCAGCGAGACGAGGAGCGCCGCGACATCTTTATAGTGATAACGGCACTAATTTTGTGGGAGCCAATAGAATCTTGACAGCAGAATACCACGACCTTAGAAACACACTTGATGAGAAATTCTTCAATGAGATAACAGATTTAAATATAGAGTGGCATTTTAATTCACCTTCGTGGCCCAGTGCTGGGGGCCTATGGGAGAGAGCGATCAGAAGTTTAAAACACCATTTGAAAAGAGTAGTAGGAGAGCAAAAGTTAACGTTTGAGGAGTACAGCACCCTGTTAGCCCAAATAGAAGGATGTCTTAATTCACGGCCACTATGTCCTCTGTCAGAGAATACAGACGATTTAGACTTTTTAACACCAGCTCATTTCCTCACTGGCAGGACCGGAACAAATATTATAGAAACAGAGCACGATGCGAGAACGAGATGGCATTTGATATCGAAGCTAACGTCAGACTTATGGAAGAGGTTTAAAACTGAGTATCTATCCCAGCTTTCGGTTCGTAGTAAATGGCTTAAAGAACAGGAAAACATGAAAATTGGAGACATGGTCACCATTCACGACGATAACCTACCCCCTGGAAGGTGGTCGCTTGGCAGGGTGATAGAACTACACCCTGGTTCCGATGGCTTAGTGAGAGTAGTAACCATCAAAACTAAGAACGGTGTCATAAAACGACCAATCATTAAGCTATCCATCTTACCAATCTCAGCAGAAAACAAAGAAGAAAAAGAAGACGAGAAAAGAGGAAAAGAAAGCAGAACAGTCACGAAGCAAGCAAAAAGAAGTTTTATAGCATTAGCATTATCACTCGTATTATTTTTGACTTTAGCTAGCGGGGCTCAATCATCATTAAACGTAACAAAATTAAATAATAATCAAGCGTTATATTTCGACAAAATAGGCAACATGAGGTTAGCTCGCGATGAGTGGAAACTCGTAGTATATTATAAAATGAATCCCTATTGGGAAGGTTTAACAACGGTAGAAAAATATATAAAATATTTAGATAGCGTTTGTACTTCCGCTTCCGTAAAAATGCATTGTGACGTAGCTATATCACAGGTGCGCCATAGTTTATCAGAGTTAGAGTTCATTAACCGTATTCTACTTGGTCAGCATAATATTACGCGTCGACGTAGGAGACGCGGCCTTATCAATGGCGTAGGGTACCTTGCACACACTCTATTCGGGGTTTTGGATGATAATTTCGCGGAACAATATAAGCAGGACATTGCTGAGATAGGGCGTAATGAAAAGCATTTAAGAGCACTATGGAGGAATCAGACCTCAATTATTGAAGGCGAATACAATATACTTAAAAGAATGGAGGAAACCGTAAGCAAGCAACATAAAATCGTAAATCAGCATTTAAATCAATTAGAAATTGGAGTTAATTCTCTTAATAAAAAAGTAGAAAATGTAGAAGTTATAAATGAATTTACAATATCACTTATCATCGTCGAGAATCTAGTAACAAAGTTGAGAGCTATTCAAGATCAGTTAGTGGAGATGATTACAGACGTCCATTATGAAAAGTTCAGTCTACATCTCCTCTCCCCCCAGCAGCTACAAAATGAGCTTAACATCATATCTGGTCAGATGACAAAAGATTTATCCCTTCCTATTGATGATATACAGCACGAAATGTCTGATTTATATAAACTCTTAAAAGTGACAGCTCGGATGACAAACGAATACTTTATCTTTGAAATCCGCATCCCTCTCGTCTTCAGAGATATATTCGAACTCCATCAGTTGTTAGCGGTTCCTCGTCAACGAGGGTCGAGCATGTACAGCATTATTCCAGCATCGAGGTACATTGCTATCAACCTACCGAAAGATATTTACGTGCCAATGGAAGACAGAGATGTGCAACAGTGTATGTACCTTCGTTCTTCATATCACTGCCATATACAATCGACAATCCATCATCTAAAGTCAGATAGTAATTTATGTGTCAAGGATCCAGCTTCAAATCAATGTGCAGCAGTGGAAAGTACATGTAATAACAAATGGATTAAACTCCGACAAGCTAATACATTTCTATTTACTTGTTGCAACCAGTGTGCACTCCGCCTTATGTGTGAAGATCGTGTTACGGTCGAACAGCTGACGGAATCGGGTGTTGCGCACCTCGCAGCAAATTGTATACTAAAAGAAAAGGATTTTACATCGTACTCTCAAAAAGAAACTGCCAAATCTATTACGATTGATTCAAACCTATATAACCCACATGTATCTCCTATCAATCATTTATGGAATATTTCACTAAAATTATATGGAAACGAAACAACTGACTCAACTCTACAACGTGACTTGCAAACGGTTGGAGAGCAAGTAAACCAATTAAAGAGCTCGGAACCCGACGAGGAGGACTCCTTATCGTCGCATCATATTCATCACTACGTGATCAGCTACGGATTGCTGATATTTGTGATATTGGGAATATCCATGTTCCTTTGGAAGAAGAGATGCCGCCGGGAGAGGAAGCCGACGGTGGAGGCAGCCGCTTCGCCAGCCAGCAATAGTGATGGTGAAGTGGGTGTAGTGAGTGCGCGAAAGTTACGAAAGGCTCCTCGGATGCCTAGTGATCAGTGCAGTGAAGCAGAAAAGCAGGACAGGGCTACCTCACCTGTTTTGTTGAAAGTGTTTAAAATGTCAGATGTGCAATGAATTTTATATACAAATTTTTATACAATTTTTTTATTTTTTTTGCATCTTTAATAATTTTGTCTTTTGTTTGTTTTACCTTGATGTATTATTAATATTGATTCTTTTTACTAACTTTTGACAATGTATGTAAAGCATTTTAGCATTCTTTATTTTTTTATATTGTATTTGTCTATTCTCTTGGCCCGGGAGCATGTACGGGATTCCGTACATTAACAAAGACAATGGGAGCTAAGTCAGCAATTAATAGCACGTCACGCGGCAACGCGAG
>DWJP01000034.1:0-10776 GCA_018249035.1 Atrytonopsis hianna hianna | reverse complement strand
CCTCTGGAGGCGCTGCAATGTCCCGGCAAGTCTAGCTCCACCATGCCATCCTTATCTCGAAGTCCTTCAGAATGCTTTCCACCCTGTATATTCATTGTGAATAGAACATAGTAAATAAGTCACATGACTTGCACAGATAATTTTATTCAATTTAATGTTAACCTTTATTATGTCAGATTACTCATATAAGTCAAGTAAAGTCAAGTTTTTAATAGGTATTACGAGTGGGTACCTACTTTTTATTCATACTATTTCAATATCACATGAGTTGTAATTACTTTTTGCATTGGAACCAGTGTTTTTAGACTAGCGTTTTTTACATCTTAGGTTTTTAATGAGTTCTTATATTCTGCTACCATTTGAGACAGATGCTTTATCATTGACGAGAAGAAACGGCAAAAGAATCTCTTTTTGAACAAACACATAACAGTTTTAGCTTAAATTCTTGATCTACACGAATTGAAATTGAAATTACGTTACAATTTGCACATACAATGAAGACTATTTCTACCTGTTAATTCAGCCTTGCTGATGAACTTTGTTCCAATAATCTATCCCTTTCAGATCGTGATTATTTGCAACCAAAAATTCCTAAAGTGTGTCTCCGAAGACCAAGCCATCAACGAAATTTCCCGAAACAAAATTAGGAACCCAAAATCTTACTGGCTCTCCGACATGCAAGGCCATAATTATGGTCTTTTGCAAACCGCTAGGTATACTAAAATTATCGGTTATGAGAAACATGACATCGGGTAAAAAACATTGTATTGACCTTGAATTGTTGTAATTAAGATTTTGAAAAGATAGCATTAACCCATTCGTCGCGGCGGACGCATATCGGCGTTTTTTGGTGTAATAATACAGGTGCGGTATACGCCAATCGGCGTTTTTTTTAAATTGCTTATATCTTAGCAAAAACCAGCCAAACAAAAACATATTTGCAGTATGTACACATTTCTTATAACACAGCAAGGTGCTGCTCGCCGTTTCCGGAATTTGAACTTTTAGAAAAATTGCGAATTCCTTTCTAGGTGCGGAAGACGCCTAACGGCGTTTTCCAGGACTTGACAACCTTTGGTTCTTTATATATTTTGATTTATTTATAGGATACGAAAAACTATCCCAATGTAAATTAGGACATAAAATGTTATATGAATCAATAGAGAAACGTATAATTGCATATTAATATATAAATATACTGACTGAGAAAAACTAATTTAGGGGGATGAAAAATAGATGTTATCCGATTCGCAGACCTAACCGATATGCACACAAAACTTCACGTAAAAAAAAACGCAATTTTATGCTTTTTCAGATATTTCTCTAGATGGTTTACAAAAAAAAGTATCTAATACATGGACATAGAATAGCACTCATAACCCTGGCCATTTAAATTTTACTTGCACATATTTGTTGTATGTAGGTATTTGTTTTGTATACCAGATTATCAAACTATCTATGTAACTTTAGATGATTATTTGAGAAACAAGTCAATAAATAATTTTATTATTGTTAAATACTTTATCCAATTCCAAGTCTTCCAAGTTGTTATATAATAACAAGTCAATATGATTAAATCTGTCCTTAAATCACTTCAAAAAAATGAGTACCTACCTGTGTATTATTCGCTCGAGCTTAATAATTATGGATAAAGATCAGTGTTTGAAATTAATATCTCTCTATGGTGTAAACACCTGGCTATGGAATGCAAGTGATCCTAATTATACAAATAGAGGGCTTAGAGAAGATGCCTGGTTAAATATTAGCCGCGAGATGAATATCCCGGTTCCTGATTTAAAAAAGAAGATGGAGTCATTGATGGGATCCTATCGGCGGGAAAAATCACGAGAAAAGAAAAGTCGTTTGACAGGATCAGGTAAGATGTATATATTTATTAATTGCTTTCACATTTACTACTAAGAACTATTATCTACTATTATAAAAACTTGTCACTTTTATCTTCCAGGTCGTGATGACGTTTATAAATCCAGCTGGTTTGCATATAATGCCTTTGCATTTATGTCTGATAGGAATGAGCCAGGTACCACGCGGGATACTATGGAAAATGTAAGTACATATAATATTTCTTATTGATAGTTATCTTGCCATGAGACAGTTCCATTCGTAATAAAATGTCTTGCTAGGTGGTCACGTACCTCTTTAGCATTATTTGCTCCCCGTCGTGGTATTTGTTGAATTGGTAATAATGATGTTGGTTCTGATTCATTTCGCCAACTACCTTCTACCATTTCCCCGTCATTTCCCACCGCATCAAAAAAGCCAGGAGCTGCAAAGCTATTAGAGGATGTTCTCCGTAAATAGTTATACAAATGAATTGATGCTAAGACCACTTTTGTTGCTTGTTCCGGTTCCAATAACATTGGTTTACGCAAAACTCTATAAACAGAACTTAACACTCCGAAAGCGTTTTCTACAACTCTTCGTGCTCTGGAGAGTCTATAATTAAAAATTCTTTCCTTTGAACCTCTTTCTGGATTGCCCTCGTAAGGTCTCATGGTGTATTCATTCAGCTGAAAAGCTTTGTCACCTAATATATAAAATGGTACTTTGGTAGAGTACGGTATTTGCAAAATTGTGGGTGATGGGATGTTAAGTTCTCTTTTTTCAAGTTTTTGATATAATTTTGTATTTTTAAAGACACCTCCATCAGAAATCCGTCCTTTACTCCCAACATTTACATATAAAAAGTTGTAATTTTCATCTACTAAGGCGAACAAAACTATACTTGAAAATGATTTATAATTATCATAGTCATTGCCACTGTTTATGGGAGACTGTAAAACAACATGCTTGCCATCCATCGCTGCTACAGCATGTGGGAAATTCCATTTATTTAGGAAACCGTTTGAAATTGCGAGCCACTCTTTTTCTGTAGCCGGCACCTAAAATTGATATAAAAAGTATAAATTATTTTACAGAATGAAACCGATACTAACGATGAAACAGTAAGCGCAACTCAACTCGCTCAAGACCCTTCACCTGACAACGACAATATTCAAGTTATGGAAAATCAGCAACAACAAGATGACACCAATAACACACAATTTAGAGTTGGAACACAAGACCAGAGATCCAGAAAACGAAGCAAAAAAAGACCTGCGAAAGACACAGACGATTTATCGGACGAAACTCTTTCCGAAGCTTTCAGGATTCTCCAGCAGTGCGCAGAACCACAGCCAGCCCCACAGCCGCCTTGTGACTCATATTCGGCATTTGGACAATACATAGCCAACGAATTGAGAAACTATGACCCAGTAACTCTAGCGCATGTAAAAAAAGATATATGCGCAATAATATTTCAAGCCAACACAGGAGCTTATCAACAATATGGCTATTATACACAGAACTATGCTAGGTCTATGCAACGTCCTAGCAGTCATGCTTCATCTTACACCGATCCGATGTCTCCCTCACCACTACCTCCTCAACCAGCAATTACCTCCTTTCCGATGACTTCTCCAATTCAATCAGAGATTCCACTTCCCCCTTCCCCTCCAATGACTTCTCAAAATCCATCAGAGATTCCTCCTGGATTAGAAATCCTGCCTCCTAAATATACTAAAACATAATGCGAGCGACACGTTGAAATTAATTTCACTTTTCTTTCTTTTTCTTTTTTTGTTATTTGTGTGCAGTTACTGTGAAAGTTATAATTAAAGTGATTGGACTAAATTGAATAGATATTGTTTTTCTTTCACTTACCTTTACATAATCCTTTAAATGTTCGATGATGGCATCACAAACTTCAGGAACAATCTTCGATATAGATTGTTTCGAAATGCGAAAGAGATACTGCAAACTGGTATAAGAATCTCCTGTCGCTAAGAACCGTAATGTTAAAAGTAGCTTTTCTCTCACGGTTATCGCTCGACGCCAGTTCGTATCATTTCTCCGAAGTTTGCTTTGCAAGTTTGAACACAATAGATCCAACTCCTCTGCATTAATGCGTGCAAAATTTTTCTCCACTCCATCATTAATCAATTCTTGGTACAGTTCGTTTCCATAACATTCGTTTCCATTATATAATCTGTTTTTGTATAATGTCTGGATCCAATATTGTCTTCGTTTAAGTTTTTTTTGTCTTCTCTTTTTTATAATCCTATTTATAAGTATAAAAGCAACAGCTGCCACCGCAACACGTACGTGTGGTGCCATGATGTCTTAACTCTCAACTGAACGAACGAACAAATGGCTCGGGCTTGCCGCGCGCAGCAGCCTCGCGATGATACCGAGGCTGCCGCGCTCGTTCGGGGACAGTTTCCTCGCGCGGCAAATGCCTCGCGAGGCTGCTCGCTCTGTGTGGACACGCCTAATACGTTGTCGTCTTTTAGCATTTTTCTCTTTCCACTTTAATTCAATAGAATTTGTAAACAATTGATCACTAGAAATAACCAACCTCAAAAGTACCTACAGAACAGACAACATATGTACTAGGTATCTTGTTTCTGAATTTTGTGTGGTGCGAAGTTACGTGAATTGAGTTGTATTAAAGGAATAAATAAACCACAAGTAATAATATACACTACAACTATTTTTTATTTTTAAAGTAATTTTAAAATTCAGAAAATAAATGTTATATTTACAACATTAGTATGGTTTAATAAAAATCACAAGCTTAACTATTTTGATACTACCATGATATTTGACCTTCAGGAGATTGAAAGTAAGATGAAAATATGTCACGAATATTAAAAGCATTAATTGAACTGTTATCTTCGTCGTTGTGCAGCAAGTCCAGTAATCCATCCACGTTGTAATTAGTTTGTTGGCGTGCGTCTTGTTCATTTCGATTTAGTTCTATTTCGTAAGTTCGCATAATATTATGTAAAATACATGTTGCTAGTATCATTATATCAACGTGTTTCGGGTGCATATTAATATTTTTATTATAAATGCCAAATTTTTGGTACAATATTCCAAACCCATCTTCTACTACTTTGCGTGCTCGTGATAAACGTTCATTAAATAGTTGTTAAGCCTCGAAAACGAGGATATGGTCTTAACAAATTTTTCATTAAAGGAAATGCCTCATCTCCTACGAAAACATGTGGCATTTCTCTGTCACTTCCAGGTAATGGTTTATCATTCGGAATGTTTAATGAATTACTTTCAATACGTCTTGCTAATTTTGATGACGCAAATATTCCGCCGTCACTATTCCTTCCATAAGAGCCTACATCCACAGCTGTAAATCTATATTTATCGTCAACTACAGCCAAAAGGACGATAGAAAAATGTTTCTTATAATTAAAATATAGGGAACCACTGTTAGGAGGTGCTATGATATTGACATGTTTTCCATCTATTGCACCTATGCAGTTTGGGAAATTCCATCTATTTTGAAATCCGTCAGCAATACTTCTCCATTGTTCAACGGTTGGTATTGGAATGAAAAGTCCCATTAACTTGTTTATGATTGCGGTACATACTTCTTGCATAATGGATCGAATACTTGATTCTCCTATTCTGAAGCTTGAACTCATAGTCCTTATTGTACTTCCCGTGATCATGTATCTGAAACAAAACCATGTTTATCAATATTTTTTAACGATGACTACATAACTACTACGCGCACGCACACACGCACACAGACACACATACACACACACACACACACTCATACACACACACACACACCGATACACAACCATTTGCCCTCATAATTACACTTGCAATAGATGATATAAACAATAATTTACAACTAAGAAGGTACTTTGTTTTCCAGAATCAGAGTGCAAGAAAATATGGACTAACTTAAGAGAAAGTTATAGAAGGACCATAAGTAAGAAACGAACAAAAAGTGGTCAAGCTGCTTCTTCATCCAAAAAATGGCAATTTGAAGAAGAAATGAGTTTTCTATTGCCGCACATGAAACAAAGAAAAACGGTGTCATCATTAATAGGCGATGATTATGACAATGAGCAAGATTCGGATATCAATGAAATAAATGACATTTTGATGAGTGATAACGATACGCAGATGTCAACCAATACGGAGCAAGATACTGTCATAAATCGCCCCGAATCTTCAGACTCCACAAATACTTCAACACATTCCCCATTATTTCCGAATATTGTTAAAAGAAAACGAATGAAAAATACTGAACAGAATATGTCGGCATCGGCTGAACTGATGAAATATTTACTAAAAAATAAAAAGGAGGATAATAAAGAAGATGATGTCGACAAGTTTTTTTTGAGCATTGCATCAACAGTTAAAAAATTTAATATTTACAACCAATCTGTCGTTAAGAGCAGAATATTTAACATGGTTTCTGAAGTTGAGTTACAAGAAATTCAACAACAACAATGTTACTATAGTGGCTCTTCAGGTTATAATTCTCACATTGAAGAACCTTCAGGTTATAACACCCAAAATGCAGGGCCTTCAAGCTTCCCTGTCCCACGTGTGAATAATACTCGCATTGACAACGCAGAAGTTGCAGGCAATAAAGCATTAGTTTCAGAAATAAGCGAATTGCCTAATTCCTTCCAATCAACTAATTCTGATGATTAAAAGTGCTACTAAAATATAGGCATACACTGCAGACGATTAAGTAGGTATAGCGAACCGTTTGTTAATAACAATAATTATGTTGAAATAAATATTATGTAAAATCTAATAAAATAGTTTCATTTAATTACTCACCTTAATGTGACGGCAAATCTTTCTTCTGGTGTTATCGCTTGTCTGAATTTTGTATTTCTCTTTGTAATGTCGTTCTGAATAAATGATAATATGTAGTAAAATAAATACCGATCCATATGAAAATATATGAAGAATTTTTCTTCATCGTCCAGTAAATGTCTCATGATTTTCTGATATTCTCCATCTGAACTTCTTGCCTTTAACATGTTATGCACCCAATATCTTCGATTTCTGCCTTTTCTTGAGCTGTTCTCTTCATCGTCAAGTGAAATAGCGATGACAGCTAGTTCGCGCAATGTAAATTGAGACATAACGAAAAAGACGAGTGCTTGCAATCGAGACTGATCAGAACTGGGTCTGTCGCGATAGTTGTGTGTGAGCTGTAAGCGCAGGGTAAGCGAGTAGCCTGCTAGCTGTAGGCGCGGTGACAGCGAGTAGCATGCTAGCTGCAGGCGCGGGGACAGCGAATGGTCTGCTTGCTGTACCGGCGGTGTAATGTAGGAGCTGTGTTGGAGCGGTGTTGTGTAAGTGGGCTACGACCTTAATATGTAAAATTTGTAATCGAGAGTTTAAATACAGCAACAATACATCGAATTTGAAGGATCATATGAAACGAAAACATCCTGAACAGTTAATACCTCCATCAAGTTCATCACGCGATAGTAATGAAATGACAGTTGATTGCAGCCACAGTACTCGAGATCAAAATAGATCAGATCGGTACAGTGACAATTCATCAAGAAAAAAAATGCTTGACAATTTATTTGTTAAAATGGTAGCAATAGACATGGAACCGCTTCGTCTATCAGAGCGCAAAGGATTTAAAGAATTCGTAAAGGCATTAGATTCTCGTTATGAAATGCCGTCGAGAAATATACTTAGTGATAAACTATTGCCCCGAATGTACAATAGAATGAAAGTTGAACTGATGGAACTTTTGACTAAAGTCCAAAATGTTGCCATCACTACCGACATGTGGACTTCTTCAAGCAACCAGGGTATATGCGCCATAACTTGTCATTTTATACTAGGCAATCAGCTTCGTTCAGCTTTATTGGCAGCAGTAGCAGTTGATGGTCACCACGATGCTGATAACTTATCATCGGTGAGTAATATTATTTATATCCTAAAGATCACCCATGATCGAAATTCAACAAGTTATTAATTAATTTTCTTTGGTAATTATGTAGTTTGACTACTTTTCCGATAAATGCTAGAATTTTTATGTTTCGTTTGTGCCGCTTTTTTTTGGACCTTCGTCTGTTCATGTTTTGACAGGTTACAGGAAATAATTGGCAAATTTTCTTTCAGGTCATCGCTGCTGTTTTAGATCAATGGAATCTAAAAGAAAAAGTAACGGCAATTGTAACAGATAATGCAGCTGTCATGTTAAAAGTCGCTGAAATTGTTAAGTTGCGTCATTTACCCTGCTTTGCTCATACATTGAACCTAGTATATAAAGATACGTGTAATCAACCTGCGTCTAAAGAATTAATAGAGAAATGCAAACATATTGTAAGGTATTTTAAACATAGCACATTGGCATCAGACCAACTAAAAGCCGCTCAAAAAAGCTTAAATAAACCGGAACTTAAATTATTACAAGAAGGTAAAGAAGAAGAAAGTAGAAACTAGGTGGAACAGTTTGTTTTACATGCTGGAAAGATTGAGGAATGTGAGAGAAGAAGTAACACTAGTAATAAATCAAAATTCGAGAGCTCCTCCAAATTTGAGTGCTGAAGAATATACATTGATGGAACAAATAGAAAAAATACTTGATCCTCTTGAGGCTTGTACGTCTGCCATATCCGGAGAAACGTATCCTACCATATCTCTTATCATTCCACTAATAAAAGGTTTATCGCTAGAAATTGCCAAACTTGAAAAAGAAAATCTGTCTGATTTTTCGAATAATTTTATACAACTTATAAAAGAATCTATTAACAAGCGATTAAAACCGTACGAGACTAGAACTCCTTGTATGATAGCAACAATATTGAACCCTCATTTTAAAAAATTGGGGTTTAAGACGGAATATGATTGTGAAAGGGCTATAGCTAGTGTCCAAAGAGAGTACTCCACTTATTTAGCAAGAAAATCTTCTGCCTGTGCTAGTCTAGAAAATTCAGCAATAAATAATTCAAATGCTGAAGAGGACAACACATCAGCAAAAAAGTCAAAACTTGATAAGTTGCTTTACTTTTTAAGTGCTCCTCCACAGAGATCAAGTTCAACTGCTGATGCAATTGTGGATATCAGGCAGTACGTCGAAAAACCCATCATTCCAAAAACAGAGTTGCCTATAGAATACTGGAATCACAGTGAGAACAGTCTAAAAGAAATAGCATTAAAATATCTTTGTATACCTGCAACGTCAACACCGGCAGAAAGAATATTTTCCAAAGGTGGTCTAATTATGACCGATCGTCGCAGTCGTCTGAGCAGTGAACATCTTAACGAGCTATTATTTATAAATCAGAACGCATCTTTTTTTGAATAATTTTAATGTTCTATTTTCTATAATTTAATTTGAATACAAAATTTAAATCTCGCTACGTTAATAACAAATAACTTCAAACAACATATTTGGGTAGGGATCAGTTTTTTAATCTGTAATCTATTCTCTTCTCTAATTTAATCTCTCTTTGTTGATGTTTTTTTATTTGCCATGAACAAGATACCTTGATACCTATATGTTGATTTTAAATTTTTTTTAATTCGTTGATTGTTTTGCTATTTAAATTACCATTTTTTTAAATACGTTAAATCAATGCAACAAAACCTGCACATGTTTTGATTATCCTTATATTAATTATATCTTCACAGATTAATCGTATTTTGTTTGTGTTAATAATAAATCACAGATTTGATCATTTCACTGATGTTTTTATTACTTTCTCCTAATTTTGATTATTGACTTCAATGTTCTCGAACAAGCTTATAATTTTACACATAATCTGTCTCCTTTTGATTAATGGTACGTTTAACAACTCTTGCGCTACAAACACACCAAAACTCTCATTAGATTTGATTATATTATTATCTATAACTTTGTTATATTCTGGCGTTTGGGTGCTAGCATTCTCCACATTTCGTTTTTTAGGTGCATCATTTTTAGATTCCTTGATATCTTCGTCTTCAAAGTGATCTTTTTGATCATAATTCCAGCGTTGACTATGCTGTACCATATCATAAGGTAATTGGGACTGTGTTTCACACTCAGTATCGAATATGACAAGAGATCTCTTCTTAGCTAGAATAATAATTAAAGTGGTCAAAGATTGTCTTCAATTTGCGCCAATTGCAAAACATTCAAATTATAGTCTTAGTGCCGATTTTTCAATCCTCAATCATTTCATATAAAATTATGGTAAAACAATATTTTTGTCTCGGTAAATTAAAAGATACCATAGTATTGAAAAATCAACCCTTAATAAATCAAGGAAACGAAATCAAATAAAATAAAAAATAGTCACGGATAACTTACCCATCATTAGCACCAATCAGCTGACAGTATTTATAGTAACAGTGACAATGTAAGGCACACTGAGCGAGAATGATTCAGCATTAGTATTACTTAATACAAAAGCTTTAATAGGGGAACGATACTATCGGTGGATTTTAAACTATCGATATTGTAATACTATCAAAAGTTTTACATACTATCGATAGTATTGATACTATTTTCGATTTAATACAACGATACTATCGATAGTATCAATGATATCGACAGTATTACATAAAAAAAATCGACACTATCGATACTATTGGTAGTATTATCAAGTAATACTATCTACCTTATCGATACTATTGCTTCCCATCAATAGTATTAGTTAATTTGTGATATTGATAGTATCGATAATATCGGTAGTATCGATAGTATCAATAGTACTATCGATATTATTACTTGTTCTCAAGGTCATCTATCGATAGCAAAACAATCGATAGTTCGGCAACTCTACCCGCGGCGACGCGAGGCTGCGAGCGGCCGCGCGCTTCCGCTCCCCACGCCCCGCCGCTACAGTGAGCGGCAGCGTGACCACTTTTAGTAGATTTCTACTTTTTTAGTAGATTTGAAGCAAATGAGACGATAATCTAGTAGGATAA
>DWJP01000033.1:0-10780 GCA_018249035.1 Atrytonopsis hianna hianna | reverse complement strand
GTAACTTGTATAATAAAATTGTCTGCAGTCTGAAAACGCGCGTTTACTGTACATTTGTTACTTAGTTCATAAAGACCGCTTCAAAACGCGGAATATGTACATACAATAGCATTCTGCGTTACGTTACCGTAAACTTGCCGCATGTAGAACAGCCACACCTCGATTGGACCGAAAGGATCTAAGTAATATTACAAGTCTTCATCATCTTCTTGTGCATTTCTCAATTTTATTTGGGGTCGGCGCAATATCCATTCTTCCATTCTTCCCTATTAGATGTCACTTTTACGCTGACTCCCTTACCTTTCACGTCGTCTCTCACACAATCCATCCATCTTTTCTTTGGCCGTATTACAAGAGTCGCTATTAATACCTGTGCAAAATTTGTAAAGACGCAGTGAACAATATCGTAAGCCGGACAATTGAGATGCACTCCCAACGGCGGTAGATCGGTGGTGAGGCAAGCCTCTTTCGTATGTTGCACTGCTGCTGCCCACTGCGGCTGGTCCTTGGCCAACTGGTCCAAGCGCGATTTGGTCTTGGTCTTCTGCACCTTCCCATCCTTCAGCCACCCGGAGTTGTTAAACGCACATGTCATCAGTTCGCACTGAAATGAAACAACGGGTTCATTGGTTCTAAGATTCCTATTTTTTCTGTGAAATTTGGGGTCTTCAAAATATGCCCGTGTCAACGGATTGTGGGGTTCCTATCTAGTAACCTCACAAATGCATCCTCAGAACTCGCCTAATGAGATCAGCCCAGATAAATGGTAGGTGTTAGGCACAATACATACAGTCTTTACCTTAAGGGCTTAAGGAGCATTGGCTCAGATCCCCGGTTTCTTGACGGGTCTTCGAAAAAAATGTAACCACGTTATATTACCTTAGTACATTTTTTGGAATCTAAAGTAATTTCGAAGCAACAGTAATAAACCAGCGTCTTGGACTAGTGTTTCTAAGGTATATTAAAGGAATTGTATCCTAATACCATTTCCCTGTGATGTTATCATTTGATGACTGTTGAGGATGTGTTTGTGGAGTCACTAGATTGATACCCAGTATTTTTATAGTCTTGAATTTAATAAGGGTAATTTTAAAAATATTAGAACCCTAAAACCTATCTATGGTTTACGTCACGCTTGGTCAGTTTCAGGCCAATCTAAAGTGTACCCAGGCCTCCACATAAAACTTCCGACAGTTGCGTGTCGGCCACCAGTAGGGAGACAAAGAAGCAGTGGCGTCGCTAGGGAACTAAAGGCACTGGGGCAAGAATTAAACTAGGCCCCTAACTAAACCATTTAAATTCGTCGTGTTCCGAATTCGACGTACGAGTAGGTACTCCAGATTTGTCGTTATCCCGATTTGTCGTAAAATCTTTAAAATTTTATCAATACAAGTCAAAATATAAGTAGGTATGTTACTTACTTATGTACTTTATTATCAGTTCTTAATGTACATAGCAGGGGACGTCCTGGTTCTGTACGCAGAGTTTAGGAATGAATAATTGTATAAATTAATTATTATAGATATTGTTGGTATTAAGGAATAAAAGTACCTAAGTACCTAAATCAAAAAGTTTTAATTTTGCTTTATTGTACATAAAACATCAAAAACAATTTATTTAGCGATGTCATGTACAAAGGTAAGCTTATATCTATAAAGCATCTATTTATTTTATGAAAGTCCGAAGTTTAATTTATCTATAATCGTTTCCTAGCTTTAGTTCTCGCAAATGTATCAATGACTTCGGTTAAATCTAAACTTGCTGCGGCTTTGTTTTCGATTGCTATTAATGATAAATGTCGGAGTCGAGCTTGGCCCATAGCATTCCTCAAATATTTTTTTATAATTTTTAATTTGCCAAGTGGTCTTTCGGACAATAACATTGCTGTAAATACTTCTGTTAGGTCATATTCCAACAATCCATATTTGTTCATTATTTTTTTACAGAATTATTGAATAGTCTATGTTTTTGCCTTAGTTAATTCAGATAAAAGCAGGTAGTAAATATTAAGAAATTGAAGAGAAAAGTTAGGATCTATCTTATCAGATTATTTAAGTACGTTGATCGTTTATTGAAAATACGTTCTTGGCTCAAATAAGTATAGGTACCTATTTAAAAATTCATAACTAATTTAAATTCACTCTGACATTATCACTCTCCCAGTTCAAGTTCAGTCAAGCCCGATCCGTCGTTACCTCGCGGCCTCGTGCGTCCCAATCCGACACCAGAAACATCGAAAAATTGACTACTCTCGGTTCACAACCACCTAAGGTCCGGTGGTACGGAGATTGACGGTGGACGGACCACATCAAAATTGCGTTTTCGCGAGCTCTAGACGGCTGATTACTTTATTTTTTGATTTTGTTTAAAATTTCTCAAAATTTACTGAAAATACTTTTTTGGCTTAAATAAATATATTTAAAAATTCATAACTAATTTAAATGTACTCTGACATACCACTGTGCGGTATCAAATATTTTGTAATTTTGAGGCGCTCCCTTCTGGATACCTACAATTTAAATTTTTCAAAAAAATAACCGAAATATTTGGCAAGAACCGGTAAAATAACCGTTTTTTTCGGAATAACTCTTCCAGTTGTTAAAAAATTCTACAAATTTTAACACCTAATTACAGACTAAGTCAAGCCCGGTCCGTCGATGCCTCGCGCCCTGATCCGACATCGGAAACATGTGGGAGAAATTTTCATTAGTTCCATTTATAGATTGTAAGTCAGAATCCGAGGGGCCCCCTGAGCTTGTTCTCTGCCCCATTTAGCCCTCCGGTAGCCACGCTACTGCAAAGCGCCCATTTAAATACCTAGTTAATTAGGTACTAAAGGATTACATCTTACCTCAGTTAATAGCAGTCTGTCGCAATTTTTTATGCTTGCAAATGTAAATATTGTGGGATTACCGAGACATTTACTAATCTGTGAAAAAAAAAATTATAAACTTTAGTAAGTAGGCACCTACCAATAATACCAATATGTGGTGACCAGGTTCGGGGTTACCGTTACCTACCTGTATTACTTAAAGCATGATGAACAAAGCGACAGAGCAACATGATGCTGATACACGTGTGGAGAACACGATTCGGCTCCACTATTATCTGTATGTTTTATATAATTATCTATGGCAGGAAAAAGGTTGGCAACCCTGTCACAGAAGTTACCTACCTACCGGGCCTATGTTCGCGCTCAAAAAACCGAACCTCTCGACTTGTAAAACTCTTGTTAGGTATCAAATTGTATCAGTTTCTTTCCTTGGAATAAACATTTAGTACCTAATTCCGATAATAGTTTGTTTGACAACCTGGACCCCAAAGTGGTGATTCCGACGTGAGTTGAGTGAAGTGCAGTCAGTACCTACTGTACGACAAGTTTGTTGGGGGACGTCGTCAATTATAACTACCGCATTCCATACTTCGAGGCCTGTCTCCAGCATCCACAGACCGTCAGTAACAAATATCCACTACACGAGGACTAACTACAGCAACGCGAACCCAGCAGTGGTGCAGTTTTTTTTCGTCAGAGAAACTCAACGAAATAGTCGAAATTTCGTCATATCATCAATCTGCGATCGGAGTACGGTTAAACAGTGAACCCAAGTTAATTTCCTCACTAAAGTGCATTCGTTCAGTTCGTGTTTTACTCGTCAAGTCGTGAAAGTGATATACCTACAAATCATTCAGATAACAAGTTTAAACAAGTTTCTTCGACCGCCATTTTTTTTCTCTACAAGTGTGTGTTGCCACCAAAGCTCTTTCGTCGCCGCTGTCGCCAGGCGCCCCCTGGCGATATTCAACGAAGTTTCCATCAGCGGCTGTCAGCTGTCATCAACGTTCCGGTTCACGCAAGTACCACCACGCTTAGAAAAATCTTATTTTTACAAATTCAAAGGACATTCAAATCTTGTTACTTTTCTCTGTATTGCTTACTTTAATAATTACATTACTTACCATAACATCATAAGAATTGAACCTGAGCTAGTTCCATAATAGATTAAAATCTTAATAAACAACTAAGTGGAATAAATCACTTAAGTATAACTTGTAACAGGAAGGTACTTCATTATGTATACTGCAAAATTATGTCGCTTAATTTAATTACGAATTTGAAAGCTGTTATTTGATCATCAAATTTATAAATAATAAATATATGTTAATATTCAAACACATGTCAATTATAGAAATATATTATCAAAGTGTATTTTCCTCAGCATTTATTGGTATAATAAGTTAGGATATATTATTATTGTTTTTGTGCCTTTTATTAATTGTTTTCTTTGTTGGTATTTTTGCATTCCTTGTGTGTTTTGTAGCGTGTCTTCTCATCACCACCCACCCACATAATATTTTATTTACTTTTATTGCATAATCATCTGTAATTTAATATTAATTTTGGTTTAAAATATATATATATTTTTTTCCTTCTTTTCTCCCTACCCTTTTCTTTCTTCACCCTGCCATATTCCCACTCATTTTGAGACAACATGGAGGAGCTCCAAGCACGACTGAAAGCACTTGAAGCTGAGAACTCTTTACTTCGTTCCAAGCCGGTACTGCCTAAGCATGAAGCTTCACCTGGTCAACTTGAGCCCTCCGTCAGCCGGGTGGCTATCAAACTACCTCCTTTCTGGCCCGATAGAGTTCATGTGTGGTTTGCACAAGCAGAAGCACAATTCCTCCTTGCTGGTATCACGACTGATGATACAAAATATAGTCATGTGCTCAGCCAAATGGACCATCGCATAGCTGGGGAGATTGAAGATATCATCATCAATCCACCTGCCGAGGATAAGTACAAGAAGTTAAAAGACACCCTCATCAGCAGATTGTCCGCATCCGAAGAACAGCGCCTAAAGAGGCTCCTTGGTGATGAGGAACTTGGGGAAAGAAAACCATCCCAGTTCCTGCGTCACCTGAGATCTCTTGCGGGAACGACACTTTCGGATGAGAACATCCTGCGCCAACTGTGGTTGAGGCGTTTGCCACCATATATTCAGGGCATACTTGCTGCCCAAGCAGATGTAAGCCTTGAACGTGTTGCAGACATCGCCGACAAAATTATTGAAGCTCAACCGAGCCCGGCAAATGTTTATGCGGCATCTAGTTCTTCTGCAGTAGACCATATGATGGAGCAAATTGAACAATTAAACAAGCAAGTAGCCGCTCTAACATCTGCCCTGTCAGACCGGTCCCGGCCACGAACTAGGTCCAATTCTAGGGCAAGATATTCATCTGTTAGTACATCGCGCAACCCTAAACCTTGCTGGTACCATAGAAAATACGGCAAAAACGCAAAACGGTGCATCAGCCCTTGCAACTGGAAACCGGAAAACACCGAGAGCATTCAGTAGCGGCGGCAACTGACTGCGAGCCTACTCTCAGCCGCCGCCTTTTTGTTACCGACCACACTACTAAAAAGCAATTTTTAATCGACACTGGATCAGACCTATGCTGCTATCCCCGACACTGGCTCGCCGAAAAACGGAAAGCTTCAGATTATGAGCTCAATGCTGCCAACGGTAGCAGCATAAAGACCTACGGCACAATTAATTTATCTCTTAATTTTGGACTCCGGCGCAATTTCATCTGGAGATTCATTGTCGCCGACGTCACCACCGCCATCATTGGCTCCGACTTCTTGGCACATTATCATCTTCTACCAGACTGCCGTGTAAAAAAGTTAATTGATGGTGTTACCAGCTTGTCATCACCTGCCACCCTTACAACCTCTACACAACCTAGTGTTAAGGCTATTGTTTCCACAAATTCATCTTTTTCACAGATATTAACAGAATTTCCTGAAATCACACGTCCTCCTGGAATCCCCAGGTCCATTAAACACAGTACCGTACACTACATTAAAACTACTGATGGACCTCCGATTTCATGTCGTCCTCGCCGGTTAGCTCCCCAAAAATTAATTGCTGCCAAGAAAGAATTTGAGGACATGGTACGTTCTGGCACCGCGCGACCCTCTAAAAGTCCCTGGTCATCTCCACTCCACATGACCTTGAAAAAGGACGAGACTTGGCGACCTTGTGGCGACTATCGCGCGCTCAATTCCAGAACCATACCTGACCAATATCCGGTCCGCCTAATCCATGACGTCACGCATAACCTCACAGGTGCTAAAATTTTCAGTACTATTGACCTCGTTAAGGCATATCATCAAATTCCGGTGTTCGAAGAGGACGTTCCGAAGACGGCAATCGTCACCCCGTTTGGCCTCTTCGAATTTCCTTATATGACCTTTGGCCTTAGAAATGCTGGGCAAACATTCCAGAGGTTCATTGATGAGGTCACACGGGGTCTTGACTTCTGTTTTCCTTACGTGGACGACATTTTGGTGTTCTCAGCAGACGAATCTCTCCACCAGAAACACTTGCGCATCCTTTTCCAACGTCTACAGGATTATGGGGTCGTCGTTAACCCCTCCAAATGTGTCTTAGGTGCGCGGGAAGTCAGATTTTTAGGTTATCATATCAGTGCTGAAGGAACCCGACCTCCTCAGGATCGGATCCAAGCTATTTTGGATTTTCCCCCTCCTGAAACAGTACAAGGTGTGCGACGTTTCCTCGGCATGTTAAATTATTATCGCCGATTTACTCCTCAAGCTGCCAAATTCCAAGCGCCACTTATCGACGCCGTGGTCTCCATTAATGGCAAAGGTACGAAACCATTCATATGGTCACCCGAGCTACTAGAACAATTTGAGGCGTGCAAAAGAAGTTTGTCTAAACATACACTTCTCCAACATCCGATAAGCGGCGCCCGCCTCGGGTTATTTACAGACGCCTCTAGCGTGCATATCGGATCTTGTCTGCAGCAACAAATCGAGGACGAATGGTTTCCAATCGCTTTCTTCAGCAAGAAATTAACGACTAAGCAATCACAATGGCCAGCTTACTATCGCGAGCTACTAGCGGTGTACGAGAGTGTGCAACATTTCCGCTACATCCTGGAAGTCCAACACGTAACCATCTTCACGGATCACAAGCCCCTGTTGTACGCTTTCGTACAACGGCGAGAAAAGCTCCCTCCAGCCCAACTGAACCAACTATCTTTTATAAGCCAGTTTACGACCGACGTTCAGTACATTAAGGGAGAGGACAATGTCGTTGCTGACGCATTGTCACGAGTTGACGCAATAGCTTTCGGACAAGACTGCGAAGCTCTCGCGAGATCTCAAGAGACAGATCGAGAATTAGCAGAACTATACCAACTGCATTCATCTAGCCTCCAATTAACCAAGGTCCTAATTCCCGACACAAAAATCTCTCTCATCTGCGACGTATCTACCGGAAAGCCTCGCCCGTATTTGACCCCTGCATTTCGCCGAGCTACGTTTGATAAGCTCCACAATCTTAGCCACCCTGGTGCTAGAGCGACCACCCGTCTCGTGACGGAACGCTACGTGTGGCCATCAGTTAACAAAGACTGCAAGGAGTGGGCACGTACTTGTCAGGCGTGTCAACGCGCTAAGGTGTCGCGCCACAACTCAGCCCCCCTTGGCAACTTCGATCTTCCTTCTGGCCGTTTCAAGCACGTTCACATCGACATCGTCGGACCCTTGCCAATGTGCAACGAGTACCGGTATTGCCTAACAGCTATAGATAGATTAACCAGATGGCCAGAGGCCTGGCCGATGCGCTCTATCACCGCCGAGGAAGTGGCTGAAACCTTTACACGAGAGTGGATGCCTCGCTTCGGCGTACCGGAAGTCATAACCACCGACCAGGGAACCCAATTTGAATCCGATCTGTTTCAACGTTTATTGTCAAAGTTTGCCACCAAACGTATCAGGACCACATCGTACCACCCTTGCGCAAATGGCATGATCGAACGTGTCCACCGTCAGCTTAAAGCTTCGCTCTGTTGCCATCACGATTCATGGATTCGTGCGTTACCCCTCGTTCTACTGGGCATGCGGTCAGCTTTCAAAGAGGATTTGAAAGCTACTGCAGCCGAAATGGTTTATGGGGAAATCCTTCGTTTACCCGGCGAGTTTTTAGTCCCAAGCATCAATCAAGGTAGCATTGATGACCCTTCAGAATTCGTGACACAGCTCAGGAACCAAATGTCTAGAATACGTCCAATACACGCATCTCGTCATTCTCAACCATCATCTTTCATTTTCAAGGACCTCTCATCAACAACTCATGTTTTCCTCCGGGATGACACCGTCCGACGTCCTTTGCAGCCTCCCTACATGGGACCCTATGAAGTTCTGAAGCGCAACAAGGACGGAAAAACGATGACCTTGGATATAAAGGGGAAACACGTCACCGTTAGCGTCGACCGCATCAAACCCGCTTTCATAGATAATTCTTCTCACTTGCCTTCCCAACCTTCTGTTCTTTCACAACTTCCACCTGCTCCTGAGCACTCTATGTCTACTCCATACACTCCTTCAGACACCGTAATAAAAACCAAATCTTTACCATACACCACACGCTCGGGTAGACGGGTAAAATTTAAAGACTATCCAGATTTTTGTTAAACGGTTTTTCTCTCTCCGTGGGGGGGTGGTGTGGAGAACACGATTCGGCTCCACTATCATCTGTGACGAAATGTGCTGTATGTTTTATATAATTATCTATGGCCGCTTCTGACTAGACAGTTGAAAAGGTTGGCAACCCTGTCAGTCCTGACACAGACGGTACCTACCTACCGGGCCTATGTTCGCGCTCAAAACCGAACCTCTCGCTTGTAAAAACTTGTAAAGTATCATAACTGTACCCAAGTATTCTGTTCCTTGGTAATAAACATTTAGTACCTAATTCCGGTAATAGTTTGTTTGACAACCTGGTCCCCAAAAGCAGTTATTATTTCCTCTTGATTTTGGCAGATGGTGTGACTACTTACCATCAAGCGGCTCGCCTTCTTTGGAAACAATTTTACCATATCTTCCAACGAACAAAAGCGACAACCAGTAAATTAACCTAATATTTGATATTTGATTATATTGAGATTTCCATCCATCCATTTAATGACACACAGTTATTTTTATTTCCGGGTCGTCCGTTTATTTTTCTGTGGGCAATGCATCGGTGATGCCTTTTTTGTTACTGATTTCTATTGGCGATATAAGTAACATCAGGTGACGTGTCTAATCGGCTTTAATTGTTTCAATAAAGAAACGTTATTTATATAATTTTTTAAAGATTATTTATTTCTTACTTGTACTATGGATGTTGAGATTGGATCTTCTCTCGCTACATCTTGTTTTTCTTTTCCTTCCTACTTCAGTTCACAAGATTCAATTTAATTTAAGTATTTACTTATTTTTTGCTCCAACGAACACACTTCCCGCTCCGACCGTACTTATCAACTCTGATTGAAACGCCATTAGTGTTAATTGGTTTTGTAGTAGAACCAATCTCTGGTGTCTTTGAACTGTGAGTTTCAAATCAATTCTTAATATTATTTTTTCTTATTATTCCATGGCGGATTGACGTCACGCAGTCTTTGTCATTGTTTCGGTTTAAAAAATGTTAGGATCAATGGCTTTGAGATATCTTGGCGCATAAGTACCGTTTTACGTTAATAACAATAAACACTTATAGCGCCACACTAGGATTCCCTGTGTAAAGGATGCCATGGATAACACACAAAGGCACTCACACCCAGACCGAGAACAGAAATTTAAATTCACCATTCAAATTTTCGCCCTGGTGGGACTCTTTGAACGGCAGTTTGGCATAGTAACCATCGCGCCATATGGGACGTCGTTACGCACGGTAATAGCCGACAAACGATCACATGTACCAACTGATGTTAATGGTCATTGCTGCCCATAGACATAACATCATAGCTATCATTGTCACGATGTGGCCAAAATGAAAGCGGGAAACTTGCGAGTTCCAACATTTTTCAGCACCTGATCTACCATTTCCTATCACTGTTTCCCAACCTGTGCTCCATGCACCATCAGTAGTCCGCAGGAGCTAAGATAGGGTCCTCGAAGGATTGAATACCTTTATTCGGTTTAAATTATAACTCGCGCGTTACGCGGATTCCCGCGTTTTATTCAAAAGAATATTATCTTCCATCTTTTATCTACGTTTACTAGGGTTAAAAAGCGTCTGAACTTTTGGAGAGTTTTTTAATTTTTCCGGCTTTTTGATATGTCTGGGTATTAAAAAAATGAATATTAACTAAAAACATGAAACAAGAATTCAATAAGCTTGCTTCTTTCTACTAAACTATAAAAATATAACTTATCCCAAAAACAATCTTGTAACTTCTAGTTCAAACATACTAGTTAAGTATGACGTAAAAAACGAAATGATATGAGTAAAAAAACAAAAATGTTTAGATGTTTTTAGAAATGTAGAGTTTTTTTTGATATCGATCTAATTACCCGGACTTTTTAAATTTTATTATAGTACTCCACATGTCGGCTGAATAATTCCATCGTTAAGTGAAGCTTCTTTTCTGTTCAAATTATGCCTTGCCAAAGAGTTTGGGAACCACGAATATTAACATTTTTCAGATACCCCAGTGATGTTGTTTTGTCATGTTAGAATGCTCATCATTGGATTTCAGATGTCAGCAGAAATGCTGTTAAAATCTTGTTATTATATGTGATCGAGATGGAAAAGTAGTTGCATCAGTATGCGTGTCACGGAGGCAGTTGTTAAGGCCGGTGGGTATCAGAACAATCGGCCAGGTGGTCCCCGGCCGCAGCGCCCGGTTTCCGGACTCCGGCTCTGATTGTATTAGCGGCTCACTATCGCCCATCAATTATGCAACTGCTTACATCGCTTCGATA
>DWJP01000032.1:0-10916 GCA_018249035.1 Atrytonopsis hianna hianna | reverse complement strand
GGTTCGGACTGTGCGTTGTCTGTTATCATTGTTAACGTTTCATTAATTTGATATACCAATACTATCCACTTTATTGTATGGATCACACAATTTTACAAAAGTACAAGTAGGCCTGGCAGACGTGCATGGCATGGCAGAATAACTTTTTCTATAGCAGCACTTCGATGTCTTCAATAGTTTGGTTTAGCTCTTAATAAACTGACAATGACGACACCCACCAATTCTAATCGTTAATCTAAACCATCCAGAAACCCAATCAAAAAAACACAAAACATTTCATCCAAATCATTCCAACCGGTCCAACCGATTAGGACAAGTTCAGTGACATGCACACGGGCAGAAGAATTATATGTATAACGATAACGGTAACGCATTGGCTAACAACGCATTGGCTGGATGTATGGCTCAAATGACGTTATATAAATACGTCCAACAGACAGCAATTCCGGAACAGATTGGCAAAATTAGCCACTTTTAAATTTGTTCTTATTAATATTTAATATTCTCTTCCTTTTTTAAATCTTAAAGCAAATGTTCTCGATTCTTAATAGAACAGTATGAAAAACGACAATTAAAATAAAATAATATTCAGAAGAAAGGTTTTCCTCCGCTCCGAGGTTGAAACGGGTCGAGTTGAATAACGAGATCTTTTTACTTATGAAAACTGGCAATATTAATATCTACTGTACCTGAGCTCATAACTTTGTCCGAGCAGACTTAAATTTCAAATGAAATGGACTATTTTTTTAAGCATTTTTTGAAGACGATTCAACGGTTTAATAATCGAGTTATCTGAAGATAAATGATCACGGTTACGGCCACGCGCCGTTTGGATATTAGTCACGTTAGTAAGCCAAATTTGCCAACAGGCGCGGATCCGCCGTTGTGGCACAGAACATAGAGAGACAAGAAGGAAAGCTTCATACAATGCGCGCTCGAAAAACGCACACATAGACACCCTTCATGTACACGAAATATGGGACCAGTTCGGACCACCATTGAACAGATCCATCATGGTTGCCAATAGCAACGTAAACAACGTGTCAATATTTGGCATATACAAAAATATTTATAAAAGAAATGGAGCCCCAAATATTAGTTAATAGTTCATTTAGTGGATAATATTGTGGATAATACTATTTGTTTTTATTTATTTTTTCTTCCTAGTTTATAGCTAACAATTAGTGAAATAACAAAATATCAGTACCTACTATCGCGGATTTGACTACCCTAGTGCGAACGCACTCATAAGGCACTAAAATTGAAATACACACATACGTCATGAGCTTTCCTTCTGTACTCTCCGTACTTTGTGGCTATACGGTCAAAACGCGTACTAAAGTTTGACAGATGGCGCGGCGCTATACAAAAAAAAGCCAATTTTACGAACAAATGTTTTAAACTGAAAATGATCATTGACTTTCCAAATACAAAAATAAACCTCAGATTAATAAACTTACATTTTAGTCAAACAGTATTACGGCTACGTCTATAAAACACACACTAAACGAAATTTGACTATAAGTGTCTATTCGACCGTTCGTCTGTGATGTATTGAAGAAGCATATGGACTCAACGATGCCAAGTCGTAAACACACTAACTATGCTGTTTCGTATACCTATTCTAGAACGCTTAAGCAATCTCGGGTCATAAAGGTTCCATAAAACAATGACGGTTTAATAGCATTAACTTAATATTAACTGTAATAATCAATAGTTTAACGAATTTTATTTACATAAACCTTCAGCTGTCCAATAATATATTGGATGGAATAAATATTTATGTAATAGAAAATGGTCGTTTTCGGGTCTAAGTTGTTCGATGTCACATATTTTTTACACTACATTTTTACACTCATAGCCCCACGCTAGAAATAACTGTGCTGTAGGTATCATAGACAACACACAAAATCAAGAACGCACACTCAGACGTCCATCCGTCATAAGTCCTTACTATCGACAATACAGGAAATGTATGCGTAGTAGGAGTATGGTAGTGCGGACAAACCTATATTTTCTCGTGTCAAAAAAATGTAATCACTGCAATTATTAAATCAGGTTACACTGAAGTAACTAGCCAAATGTCAGCCAAGCTGTTTGGACTTACGAAAAGAGGGGCCTGGATTGGAATCCTGCACGGATCTCTAATTTTCTAAAACTGTGTGCATAATATAAACTAATTATTTATCAATTGCTTCGATGAAGAAAAACCATTCATATCTAAGTTTTCCTATTCATATTAAGTATCTAATGTGTGTGAAGTCGGGCAATCCACTCCGCACTTGGTGAGTGTGGTTAATTATGGTTTGAACCCCTCATGAGAGGAAATTCGAGCCCAAGAGTAAGAAAAAATTATAGAAAAAGTAACCAGTTAAATCTTAATCTGTAGTTGACCATAGGATGAAACCTATTGATTCATGAATCAACTATCTTAAAAATACTACGAATGCATAAAAAAGATAAGTTAAAAATAATTCCAGCAAGTAATTGAAAAAAGCTATGACATACGTTTAAGAATTCATCACAAAGACAGCTTCGAGTTGACAAAGTTTGCATTAAATTTCCTATGTGACAGCGCTCTGACCCGTTTTCCTAACAATCGCACGAAATAAATTTTAACCATTTCAAACTCCACACTTATAAAATTCGAATAAGAATACTGCATCGTGTTCGGGCTGTCGCTTTGAAATATTATATCTTTTGCCGTATTAATATGAATAAAGTATATTTGGAAGTGTTACCCGTATTAACATCAGACAAGTTAAAATAGACCTAACAAAAAACGAAATGAAATCAAGACATTTTTAGGAAAAAAAAAAAGGTGATATTATTTTTGAAAACAATATCTATACATATTAGGGGCCGTCCTAGTCACAGCTTGTCACCCTTATGAAACTCCGCCGCCCATATACATCAGCAACACCAAAGGCATCACCGATGCGTTGTCGGCCAAGAAAGAAGGAGGAAAGAAAGAAAGTACTGGCTCTTAAGCCCCCAGCTTGGAACAAGACAAGTCGTTTGGCGGCTGAATCAAGCAAGAGGCCGATCGCTAGCCAACCGGGCAATAGCCCTACCACCAAGCCGAAAGTACCTTCGGGATTAAACTGGATGGGACAATATCCAGCGACCTCTGAAGAGAGGGACCGAGCGCGGTAGCCTCGTCCGTTATTCAACAGGGTGTACCGCGAGCAGGTGAGGTCGGCTTAGACTCAAACATGGAGGGAGCCCCTTACACCCCAAAATTTTATTTCTATTTAAATGTTTTTTAATTAAATGTTGATTTACATGACATTATTAAATCATGACTACATGAGATTTTGAAATGTGACGTCACAAAATTCAGGCTCCCACTTCTTGTCACACAATGTCTCAATTCGTAGACCCCCTCTCGCCCTTAACGTGTGACGTAATGGTTATTTTAGTTACCAAGAAAAAATATAGTTAAATTTAAAGTATCCCGTCTAAACATATTTTCGAGTGTCGGTGCAAAGCTGGTTACCCGAAATATTGTAATAAACATAATTGTATAAACATAATCCAGTTCTGCTGAATTTTTATTAGTAATAACAAGCTTTACGAGAATTCAAATAGCACAATGTAGCATTTTTCATTATAATTCTTTTACCCTTTTCCCATATCATTTAGGGTCGGCTCACCAAATGTTATTATTCCATTCAATCGTATCAATCGTCACATCAGCAGTCCGTCAGTCATTTCTTATACGTATCAATTTTCACGCAAACTATTAATCTTTTCTTTAGTTTTTGTGTTTTATTAAGGCCTTCTGTAGTTACGGAACCATCTGCTCCGGTGGTATTGCTCAGTCACCGGGGCAGATGGGAGTACCATCAGCATCTGGCATCAGCAACAGTTTTTCAAAGTGCTACTAGAACAAATATCCTCACATTGATTAGAATACAGTAGTGATACAGAAAATGAAAATATTAGTAATAATTGTCCTGTCTTCGTCTTCGAGATTTGTATTGAACAAATGTAGTGTCTCTCCTACGCTACTATTCACTCGCACATAGTTGAGCTTAAAAGAGAAAGAGGTAAGATCCCTTTCAGCTCCTCTCGTCCGCTGTCCCTAATGTCATTCGTCTTTCGTGCGCTGACGAATACCGCACGTAGTTAATAAAAAATATTCTTTTTCCCTTTGTAATCATTGTTGTTGTTAATTATTATATCGAAATGTAAATACAGCAGTGATAAAGAAGAAAAGTGGCGTGAAAAATTAAGAGAAAATAATTATATCTCATTGGAAAATACGAACAAACATTAGATCGTCAAAGGAACCGTCATCGGCATGATTCACCTTATGAAGGTTTGTTCCGACATGATTATACCTATAATTATTATTATCTATTGATAATATTTATTAATTATTACATATAATTATTACTATCCGTAACCTGTCTGCATAAATTTATTAAGTTTGATCAAATACGAGATATTTGACGATACATTTTGACAGCTTCGAGTCAATGCGTGACATTGACCAACAGCAATTTTTTTCAGAGTTAATACGTGATATTAACCTTTATATTTTTCTCTTTCAATCAAAATATCGGGAATCCGTCGGTAGTTTACCGGCGTTGCCCGCGTCATTGACAATGCATGAAATATAGTCAATGTTTCCTTCACCACTACCGGTCCTCCCGTCAGAAAATATCCCCGTTGGCTTCAACGGAAGCAATACCATTCGAGGACATTGAAGGGCCTCCTGCAGACCCAGAAATTCTGCTAGCTGTTGGAGCTTTGAATCTGAGTTTAATGACCATTCATTAACCTACCATATACCCCATGGGTAAGGATATATTAAACGACTTGTCAAAAGAAAATGGGAACCTATATTGGAACCTATACTTAGAAGCGGTCTTAAAAAGGAGGAGGAGGAGGAGAAGGAAAAGCTAATACAAACTTTGTCGTTCCCTAATAATACACAATCTCTCGGTGGTTTCGAGACTGATTGCTGGCTACCATTGACTGGAGACCGAGACCCGGCGTACCCTTGGGATGCCTATGGGAATTTAAACCCCAAGCTCTTTCCGCCGCGACTATCATGGAGCGCGACCTCAGTATCACCGAGGCGCAGCGGAGGGATGAAATCACTTGCGATGCATCGCCGCCGACAGACAGGTTACAATGCAGCACATTTGTGCTGCGCTTTGGTGCGCGAGCTATTTAGCTCGCGCTGCACAGGCTCCGATGGCATCAGGACCGTTGGTGCCGATGCTGTTGATGTTGCAACATCATAAAAAAAAAAACAGGGCCGAAGCAGAAACAATAGAGCATATTACTATGCTATACAGGTATATGTGGGCTGTTTAATATATTTTATTGAAGCTTGGAGAAATATAACTAACGATGTTGTAGTTATATTTAGTAGTTCTGAATTACGTTTCGGAATATAAAATTCCCTCTTTCAAAAGGGGATTATCTTATCAGGATGCATCTTCATACCCCACATCATCATTTTCTAAAAAGTGATTTTGCTAATATAATAAAAGAATTATCATGTTTGATTAACTTTAAAGCAATTCCTACTTCAAGATGGAGAACATACGGACGCAATTAAATTGTTAACTAAAATTTAATACATGTGTGGTAAACATTGACCTCAAAGAAACCTACTTTTTAGTACCTATTGATACTATCACGGCAATAATTTGCGATTTTATTTTGAAAATATTCTTAATGATCTTAATTTTACCTTTTGCTCAGCGTCCTACACATTTACAAAGATAATGAAGCCAGTGGCAGTAAATCAATTTTTTATCTCGATGACAGTTGTTGTTTTGGAGATAGTTATAAGTATTGCTTAGAAAACTTTATTGTTACTTTAAAGTTTTTCACAGATCTTGGATTTGTAATGAATTTTAAGAAGAACAACCTATATCCAAGAAGAACCTGCTATTTTTTACGGTTCATAATAAATTCTTCAGAAAAGACTTGTCAATTCCCAGACAAGAAGAGGTCTTATATATTATTGCGAACTAATCAAATGCTAACTGTTTAAGTATTATATTATATACTGTGTTTTTAGCCTTTTTCAAAACTGGTGAATGTTGGTTTAGCTCCTGTCGATAACATATTATTATGAATAAATATGTTATATATATAATATTTCGAATAGTTCGAAACTTTTCTCGTTATCTACTAAGCCTTACTGCAATCTGTCCCACTCTTGATTATAACTGGATTCACACTAAATCATTGGAGCGAGCTAAATATGCACTTAGCTTTATGTCAAGAGATTGACGACCCGTATGTCGCAAATGTTACCATGCCCGACCGCCATTCGAGGAGTCCTGGGTTCGATTCCCAGGAGGCGGAAATTAAAATGACGAATTTATTGTGTCTTTTTGTCGGGTTGACCATGGTACCTACGATGCAGGGAATCTCTGTGTGGGGCTATCTGTGTATAGCGTTATTTATTTATAAATAATTATGATCAGAGAATGGTTGTTCCCAATATTTTACATGAGAACTTTCAGTGGTGTTGCGCCCAACGCCAATACTTACAGCTAGTAGTACAATACGAACTAATAATTTTTATATTGGAACAATTGCAGGTAAATGGGACTCTGAGGAACGAGTAAGTGCAACCTTCCTAGGTTGTAATCACATAGATTATTCGGAACTTCTCGCGGATTTTTTCGGGCTCAAGTCTTTCGCTGAGAAACTTAATTAATATCTATATTCTGTTGCGTGTTGATAATGCAACAGTTTTATATGTATATATATTAATCGAATAGGAATATAATAATATATATATATTATCGAATAGGTCCTTATTTCAGTGTCATGACTCGAAAAATATGGGAAAAATATAAAAGGACTTTTTGTTTGCCTATTATATCCAATCTGCTCAAAATATTACAGCGACTTGAATCCAGGAATATTGATATCGATTTGGAAATGGAATCAAAACGCATTCGATAGTATTGCTGCTAAATTCGGTAATCTACAGGTAATCTTTGATATAAGGCTTAACCCAAGATGTCCCAAGTATATTTCTTAGAAAAGAAATCCGTATGCTTATAATGTGGTTGCTTTAACAGTTAATGGAATATGTTTTTTGATGTATTTCTGCCTTTTCATAATAATCTCTGATGAGGGCACTGGATTTATTGTTGTACCAAATTGGTCGTTTCAACCTTAGTTTCCTGTTTTTCAATCTTCGGTAGCATAGTGGTCAGTATCCCCGCCTGTCACGCGGAAGACCGGGGTTCGATTCCCCGCCGGAGAGGCATCAAGTGCTAATATTTAGGCCTGAGAAGTATTTATTTTTCTCCAATTTCAGGGAGAGCTAACCCCTACATTGACATCTTCCCGTAGTGGCGAGTTTATTATCTGGAAGGTATTCGCAAGATAACAAATCCCCACGTCTGCAATGTGTGTGATCTTTGCATCACTGGCGTGTAGTACTAAATTGCAATAAACTTCAAGCTTTACACTTTAGTGAGATTACTGTATTGTTAACAATATAGATCCATTTGATATCGAAATTAATTGCGTATTAAGCTTTCTAGCAGAATGGTTTTTCAATTCCAAAAATAATTCCAAAAATAAGGTTGGTCACAATGAACTTGTAAAGCGATTCCTGAGGGGGGATTTTCAAAATTAAAGCCTTCATTTCCTAGATATACAACCGTATAGGATCTAAATATTGTCCTTAATTATCTTGCATATGTGTTTCCAAATCAATCTTTAAGCATAGTTAAATTGTCAAAAAAAAATAAAAGTTTGATGTTGCCTTAGCTACTGGTCAAATATGTCAATCATTATCGATGATTAAGATTTCAAATATCAAACTGAATTAAGTCAGAATAATAATTTAACAGATATAGTTTCGGTGAATCTTTTGGTATAGGTCGGACCTAGGGATGGACCTACCTACTTTTTTTACTAAACTTTCAAATGTTTGTGTAGCAGATACTTTAACAAGTTATATGTCGATTACTTCTAATATTAGACCCAGCTATGATGATAAACTAATAATAACTACCAAAAAGTCTTATCACCCTGCTACATCGCAAAATACCGGACAATGGATAAAAGAAACTATGGGGCAAGTGCCATCGATACTACCTTAGATATTGAGTGTTCATAATACTCTCCATGCATTGACTTCCGCGGCTCGAAGGGCGGGATTTAGTGTCGATGCCATTAGAAGAAAAGCCAGATGGTTTGGTTAATCAAAAGCATTCGCAAACATTTATGATAGGCCAAATCGATGATTCAAATTTTTTTATAATTTGTTTAATGCTTCATAAATCATTTCTTTTTGGTGATTGTCTCGGTTGTGTTTTGTATGTTTATTTTGTTCAATTTTTTCATAATTTATAAATGTATTATTGTTAATACATGTAGATTTAATTCATATTTTAATTATTGTAATTCATATTTTACTCATATTTACACCTCCAACATTTCTCTAAACATCTACATTTGTTCAATACAAATCTCGAAGACGAAGACAGGACAATTAGAAGATCAAACGAACTTACCAAGTGAAGTTCGATCTTGATTGTCCTGTCTTCGTCGAAGAGATTTAATATCCCGCCCATCCCCATTTATATGACTTAGCCCTTCATCTTAATGTTGGAGGCTTTTTACTTCTCTAAACTGAATGACATTAGGGACAGCGGACGAGAGGAGCTGAAAGGGATCTTACCTCTTTCTCTTTTAAGCTCAACTATGTGCGAGTGAATAGTAGCGTAGGAGAGACACTACATTTGTTCAATACAAATCTCTTCGACGAAGACAGGACAATCAAGATCGAACTTCACTTGGTAAGTTCGTTTGATCTTCTAATAATACCATTGGAGCGGTGTATAAACGTATAACACGCGTTTAACGAACGTAACGCATTTTAAGTTTTACAATATCTTTGGTATCAATACAATTAATTACTTTAACTTAAGTGTTGTTATTAAAATTCTCAAGCTTAACATGTTAAGAGAACATGTTGAGTATACTGCGGTAACTTGTTCAACTGGATCATCGCTTCTATCCTCGCTAGCAACGCGTCATGCATTATAGGCGGCCCATCTGTTGGTTTGCCGGCTTTTCATATAAAAAAGGTAGCCACATCCATATTTATAGTAACAAAAAGTTGAACTTAAAACGGTTCTGAGGCTACGGAGTACTCTTAGCGCTGAAGATTTTAAAACTTTTGATACACTTTAATACCGCAGAAAAGCGATCTTTTTCCCCGACAGCTCCACTTCAGTTTAAAGTTTGAGAAGTTGCTCTTCTTTTACGCAAATGCCGATGTTCCGATGTTATGAATTCAGGGAAACAATTTGCAGTTTTTAATGCTATGCAAATTAGAGTTAATATTTATGTTTACTTTTGTTTCTTTTTGGTTTGAGATACAACGATGGTACTAAGTTAAACCTATACGCAGACATTAAAGTCGTGCTGTTACAAATTTACCTTGTAACACTTATATGTTATAACCAGCTGTTATAAGATACACTTGTAAGAAGTACGAAAGAAGTCGTGTAGAATGTAATACATGTCCATCTGATTTTATCGTCCAGCCGTCTCATGTTTGGATTCCTCAACTCTTCCGATTCTGTATACTGAAAATAAATAATTTTTTTTTGTCAGTTGTTTTTCAGAGTTTCCATGAAAAAATAGAAAATACGTACTTATAAAAGCCTTAATTATGAGGGATGTCGTTTTTTATTTGTAGTATAAAATATTTTAATCTACATCGGAAAAATTACTAAGCTTAATAAAAAACATCTTTATCCATGTTTCGACCTAAGAATCCTATGGTTAACATTTTCACAGGCAGTTCTAACAAATAATATGTAGTAAATTATATACAAAAAGCGCCAAACACCTTATTATATATACTACTGACTTCGCTGCTTTTTACCAAAGTAAACCATTTAACTAGAACATACGCAATCCCGGTGTGTTATTTCTGAGAAACTAAGCCAATTTTATTTCCCCCATACATCCAAGAAATTTCGTTCCCCTAATCTTAAGGCATAAACCTCCATAGACGATAATATATGGAATTCAATATCTGTGGAAGGTTGCCCCAATTTTTTTGGTGACATGTATCGTCTATATAAAGCTGAAGTATTTTTTGCTCCACGCTCCTTCCAGCCTCATAAATCATCTTTCGAACGTCATTTGCTTCCAGTTAACATGTTTCCAACGACTCGTATTAATAACTGGGTCTATATATTATCGTTACTGTTCCTGTTACCGTAGTAAAATTTTAATATATACATACTGTATTAAATATAAAAGCTTAAACTCGAGTGCGTAATAATTAAACCAACTTTAAATCTTTATTTATGTCATGTCTTTAGTAATATTCTCAAGATAAAGACAAATCAATTATCTAAGAATTATTTGAATTGGTTTACACGTTCGGTCTCTAGATCACCACAAGCGAACGAACATACACACAAAGAATTAAACATAAATATTTTTCCATCTTTGAATCGCGCATTCGGGTAAAACCAAGATTAGTTTCCACATACCTTTAGCAACACTACAGAGCTTGCCTTAGAAACAATTAATTAAGTAATATAAGTAAAAATGGCCAGAACATATAGATATTTATATCTCATTCACACAAGAGATTCTCATGAAGACTTGGCCTATAAATATGAAAATCTCGGTTGGTAAACGCTCCTTACGTGTTCTGGTAGAACGTCGTGAGATGAAGATAGAATCCGTGATGATCATGTTACATCCTGTTAAATCAGATGTTATGTGATGTAAAACGATTATAAAAGTTCCTGTCAATTCTAAAGGTAGTGTTTGGATTCAAGCCCTGATCTCGCTTACTGATTACCCATACATCATGGATTCTGCGCAGGCCACTATTCTCTGGATCTGAATTACAGGATTCAACAAATCCATTTGTGGATTTATAAGAT
>DWJP01000031.1:0-10953 GCA_018249035.1 Atrytonopsis hianna hianna | reverse complement strand
TTTGGTGGCGTTGAATCTCACAAGGTTGGCATCGCCCCAATTGGATACTGCCTGAAGTGTGAGATTCATACGCTCGATCGATCTATCTGCATATTAAATATTTGTTATTTAAAAAAATAATTATATTTAAATAAAACACGAGATATAACAACAGTAATAATTTATTTCCCAGCAACTTAGACATAGCGTGTATAATTAATATCACATGAACGGCCAGCCAAAGTATTAGCACTGATGTATGTGTCGTTAAATCTGAAATGAAACAGTTGTCTGGTTAAGTTTCCTGTCTGTCTATACTGTTTGTTTATTAGAATAGTTATCTGAAATAAAATTTTAAGTATTATAGCATCTTTTGGCTGAAAAGCAAACGGATTTATTCCTTTGTAATTGACAAAAATCACCATGACGGTACCTACGTCGGCTTATTGCCTTTTATAATAAAAAAGCCTATTGTGTTGTATCCTTTTGATACTAGGTCGACTGTAGTTAATTGAATGCGTATCAATAAGAAATGTATATATTATGTTCTACTATGGTTAAACTTAGGTTCGTATCATATACATAATATTTAATTTAAGTATAATAAAACTCAACTACATACCTATATTTAATAATAGGGAGATATTTAAGAAAAACTATTTTTGTTGGGTTATATAGACGATATTTAGAATTTTTGTCTCTTTTTCTGTGCGTTTGCGCTCGCTTATCTCAGAATGTGCTTATTCGATCAATAGTTTTCACTAACATAATGTAGTAAGATTGGAATAACATTTGGTTCGTTTTATTTCGATTGGTTCACAAATTAATTATCTCAGTTCTAAAATCCCGTTTGTACATATTTTGAATGTTAAATGTATATAGGTACCGATGTGACTGATGTTTTTTTGCATATTTTTTAATTCGCTTTGGTTTTTGACAGTTTGGCTGAAATTTTGGTAATAAATTTTACGCTAACTTCCCAATGAGCTAACTTTAAACATAGCTCACGTTTTCATGACAAAACCCAAAACATATAAATGTATACATTATATATATATATATATAGTTAACGTTATGCAAAAATGTTTTTGTATTCCAACTTGTTCTTCAATTATCTTTTAAAAGGTCATAAAACATAATGTTCTGATGTGGCACAACAGACTCGAGGATGAAACGGGGAAATTACCGCAATATTTCAATCAAATCAAGTTGACGTGACATTATATTATGTTGGATGCGACGTGAGACATATTATCTTCGGGTTATGAATAAGATATTATCATAACGGTACTGTTTCATATCTCGATTAAATTTAAAAATTATATTCCTTCGTGAGTTGAAGAATATCTAATGAAGAGGATAATGAGCTGGTTTTAGGAACCGAAATATTTCGAAATTTAATTTGTTTTTCTACTTAAAAACATTTTTTAAGTTTACATATCCGTAACCGAATAAGACCAAGATAGTGATAGCTACGAACGGACCAGCTAACATTCTTAATACCACCTTTGCTAATTGGACTAACCATCCTCGTCCTGATTTGAGTCATATAATATATCGGTCACAGTTCACAAACCAAAAATTAATCTACTTTGCATTAATCCGCGACAGAAACACGAACGCGGAAGCGGTACAGAAGCGCTACGGCCACTCAGATAGGATGCCTCACTTTACGTCTAACCGTCGTAGAGTCTACTAACCCTAAGGATGCCTTGTTTTGAGGCGAAACACGTGTTGGTGGTGGTATGTATGTTGGTGTTTAGTTTCTTTGTTTCGTTGCATGTTCCTATGTGGGAGGGAGGGAGGTGCTACTTGCATGAAAATATACACCATCATACGTGTTTCTGTCGCGGATTGTTGCAAAGTATATTAATTTTTGGTTTCTTATAATGGAGTTTCGCAAAGTAACGCCTGAGACAATTAATTATATTAAATCGGTCACAGTTGTCATGGACGGCAACAGAAAGCTGCTGTTGCACGCTCGTCAACTGGGTGTATGATATCGTTTCATCCTTTGAATTCTTTTTTAACTTTATTGTACTTGTTGTGAAATTGCAGTTTCTACGAGTTATGCTAGTTTCAATTCGATTAAAACTCTGATTGAGTTTGATAATGGAACCACGAAGTGGACGGCAGAAGTTATTGGTACAGCGGATGTTTAAAATAAAATCGTTCATCTTTAAGTTTTACGTTATTATTACTTCGTTATATTCGTTTCTACGAGTTATATTCGTATAATTGCAGAATAATAATCAAAATTGTAATAATTACGGCACAGTTTTGGTTGCTGACTTTTGCGAGACTTTTTCTGAATTTTAGGGACAGCGTTAATAAAAGCAGGATTATCTCGCTTTGCATGTATGTAAAGTCACGGAAGCCGGTATCTATATTATACTTCGTTCAACTTGTATGATAACGAGAATTAACAAAAAAACAAGGTAATCACTCAATCTTAATGAATCCTTACTCATAGCTCCATCAACCGAATTGGGCATAGTAATTTTATGCATCTCTGAATCCCGCAGAAATAAGTAGTTAGCTTTGAATCCTGTGCCATCCAATCGGTCGTTAGACTTGAAGGTGACTCTGAAGAAGTTTTTCTCTGACGTCACTTGAAGCTCTTTCATTTGACCACAATGCCTTGGACTCCTGGAGTCGATCATTTGGTTGGAGAATTGTACATAGTCACTCGCTGAAAGCGCCTCGCATCTGAAATAATTCGTTTACAAATAAATTTTGCTATATATTCAAAAGCTCAATATTATTGTAAAAAATCGTAGCAGATTGGTTAATGAAATTATCCTATAAATAAATTGAGACAATTCTTCATAATACAATATTATGATGTGATCTGAGGTAAATATACACATACGCACACCCCCACACGCACACACACACACGCACGCACGCACACACACGCACGCACGCACGCACGCACATACAAGCACACACGCACGCACACACACACAAACACACTCATACATGCACAACAAGCACGCATGATATAATATAATTAACATAATTGTATAATTTCATGTAGAATGGGACATGTACCTATTGTGAATGTAAATTTTTTCCTTCTTTTTGTCTGATTATGTTTTAACTATTTTATACAGGCTTTACTTTGTGTATATCAGATGTGGAAAAGTAAGTCCTTCTGGCACAGGTATCAAATACTTAAAAAAAGGACTCAACAACTTGATAAGTTTATTCCTGTAATTACTTTCCACAGTACAGTTATTTCTTATTGTTATTTGTTTAATTTCTTATCAAGATTTTTCTGAGGTTACATCTTGTCTTATTACTTTGTTTTATCCTTGTATTCGTCAATACAATTTTTGTAACTAAACCAATTTCTACTTGTAACGGACATGATGTTACACACCGCTAGCCGGTATACGCCGGACTATTAGCGCCAAAGCTTTGGCTTTGCAAAGCCAAGCCCGCCATATTGACGATTCCCTACAAGCCAAGCCGTTATAGCCAGACGATAAAGGGAACGCGTCAATATAAACCACAGCCACTCACAATACTTTTTGGATAAAACTTGTACCATAAAAAGAAAAATGAAACGTTGACGAAGTTATATTTTTGTTACTATTCTGTGATGGTCTCAATGAGAAAAATTATAAGATCTTAATCTAGAAAATACGATTATTATTTCGCCATCTTTTACACACTACAGAAGCGTTTGGTAGTCTCCACGCTTTACACCTCCCCAATTATTAGACCTATAGCCTTTAACAGGAGACCGCTAAAGGGTTGGAGCCATTCTTGTCATCCACCGAAAGGTTATCAGCTTTCGTTCTAATTAAGTCACAAGACCTTTTGTAGGTATACTCTTGGTCGATGTTAATTACTTTTGATCATCAATAATTTGGTACACCGTATAGAGTTCCAACATTGAATTATGCTACTGTTATTTCTAGTACATATCTGAAAATATGGTGAACACGTATTGGTGAAATGACTTTACCACAACTGAACGTTTAGTAAGACGAAAAAACGAAAAGTGATTCTTTACGCTAAATTGCTATATCAATCCCAATAGATAACATAAATATAATTGAAACTAATAAACAATGTCGATTCCTATTCGAATATAATCGAACCAGTAAACGAACAACAACTCATCAAATTGAAAGTAAACAAGCGGTCCATTTTGATCGAGCTTAAAAATACGAGGATCTTTAATTTTCTCTCCTCTGAATCAACCAATATCTTTTACAAGATAAACTACACCATAAAAACATCTGCATACGGCATAGTTTAAATTACAAAGTTTAATTGAGAGCTTAGTGTATATTCTGGAGTAGTTTCGTATACCTAACACCTAAGTGAAGAAAATCAGTGTCGCAATTGGCTTATAGCAAATAAATCATGAGAACTTTTTAATAGTACCTATTCTACAAAAAGCCTATTAATAAGTACTTTTAAGTTAATAATATGTGATGTAGTTATTTATGTTTTGGTCTATCTTTTCTTTCTATCTTATCTTAACGATATACTTAAAACCATAATCGGAAATAGGGAAAAGAGCCTATAATTAGGCCTATACCATACACAACCCTTTAGGTCACAAACATACTCGTATTTTCTGCTTTATCATTTTTTACTATGGAATTCCGCAAAAAACTAAGAAATAATTGATTATTACAAATTTGGAGTGGATGCTGAGTTATTAAAAGTAATATTCAAGATACTTTTAATGACTCATCATCATAACAAAATTAATGAAGATGTTACCACGTGATAAGAATTTAAAGTATGAATGTATGGGAAGAGGTTTATGTGTTGTTTGTACGAGGTTACTAAATTATTTGAGTGCGTTAAGTAATATTTTGCAGCGTAGGTAGGTATACCATAAATAAGAAAAGTATAAAACACGTAATAAAATATGAGGTAGAAATGGATATCATGTTAATTTATATATTCTGTAAGAAAAGCTGAGAATGTGGTTTCTTTTAAAATACTTAAAGAACACTATCTCCTTTCCTAACATGGTTCTTTCTTCCTTTCCTTGATTGATCACCTTCTATCACTGCCCTATTATTGGTATGTTTATTACTTGTTACTACTTTGTTCATTACTTCATCTACGCCTTTACTCATTTACTTCTCGTGCTGTCTTTATTTTGTGTATTGGGTTGCCTGGAAGAAATCGCTTTAAAGCAATAAGGCATTGTTTTATATTCCTTCCTTGTGATTTTATGTATGTGTATTTTATTTTGTTGTGTACAAACAATAAAGTGTTAAATAAAATAAATAAATAAAATATATACCTATACAACATTAGAAAACGATGGTAGTACATAGGTATAATTAGCGGAACAGGAAAAAATTACAACTAGATATGAGTATCATTACATATTTACAGTTATGATATTTCATTGTCACAAATGAAAAATTTGTCATAGTGACTTTTCGCACTCATTTGTTTAAAAATGACTATTTTTTCCGCTAATTGTGCCCCGGTGTATTAATAGTTACCAATTACTTACGGAACTACGCCTTCGACATCAAAATGAGTGAATTGTAGATGTATCTTTTCATTTTTATTTCCATAGAAGAAGTAGTTGCACTCCGTATCACGAGGATACAGGCCAGGGAAATTCGGTGACGTCATCACTCCCCTGGTTCGCTCTGTGCTATTGTACATGAAAGCACAGGGAAATTCTGGGAGTTGTTTGCCGCTTGAGATGCCGTAGTCTGTAAGAGATAAAACGTAGATTAAATTTGCAGCACTTTTTAAAAATACTTGTTATATATACGCATATGTGATATACATAAACATTTTATTTCTAAAGTTATACTTGTTCATAAAATATATTTTTGGAAAAAAAATAAGATAGAAGGAGAGTATTCTTAGCGGGGGGCGGAATATATGTGCGATGTTACACAAAATTAATTATTTATAAATACTTTTGTCATAAAATAACTTAAGTAATTACGATTGTAATAAAAAAGAGTAAGATTTTGTTCAACACTTAGTGTGTTAAGTTGTTAGGTAAGTACATTTTGAAACGCTTTTATGCATGATAATAATATTTGTTAATAAAAAATTTATTTGCTTTTTTTATTTATGTTTGTTACAGATCGTTTGTTCAGAAATAATACTTGTGTAAATTATGTAATTACACACAAGGCAATTTTTACTTATAAATGAATTTTTGTATAAACGGATAGCACTTCGAGTGATGGTAAAAAAGGGAATAAAATTTACGTAACCTACGAAACATCTGCGTGAAAATTGCAAATAAATGCGGTATTTTTTCGCCGGGCACGGGATAAAGGTAAGCGCCTACAATTCCGCTTAGCTTCATCCGTTGTACACATTGTTACGTCATTATACATAAGTTTAGCCGGCATCGCAGTGTATTTCAAAAGTGACATACCTTAAAAAATACTTAACATTTAAATATTTAAACCTATAGGTATAACCATAAAATTTCTTTGGTAAAACTTTCGAACCGTTATAGTGAGAACTCGTTTTATATAGTAAATTTTACGATGTTTTCGAAATTACACCCCTACAGTAACTTGTAAGTGAATAAATTTAATTTGAATATAAATTCACATAATTTGAATACCTTACCTTCGACAAAGGAATAAGAAATCTTGAAGCCTCGGCTGTGCCTTGAAGAATATATTCCACGGAACTCAATAGATAACTTTGGTCCATTCGACATTATTGGTTTTGGAATGTCGCTGCCACAATACGAAGCCATCTTTTCTAGCCTCCCGTCCACGTACAAAAGAATGTCTAAAGAGTCCATGCTTTCGCAACTGAAACACAATTTAATACGATAATCGGAAAGTTAATACTTTAGTTTCTTTTATATCAATACATGGCTAACGAGCACATAAGCTACCTAATGGTAAGTGGTCACCATCGCCTATGAACAGTCACACCACCAGTAGTATCAGTAACACCAAAGGCACCACCGATGTGTTGTCGGCGGTTTTGTTAGCGGCCAACCCAAATGTCGGAAGTTCTTTTGCTGCCCGAAGGCTTCCGACATAGCTTAATGAATTTTATAGCACAGTGTCCTAAAACGTACTTTGTGCCACGTGCCCGATGCATAAAGTTTATATCACTCAAGCTATAAAAAAATATGCGATACTGGCAGCTTAGAATTGTATATTATTGCACTGCCCGCAATGATATACAATTTTATGCACACGTATCGTAATGTACTATTATTTAATTATCAGAACCTGGACTGACTGCTTTATTAGTAATAGTAAATTCGCCCTCGCTACGCTTCGGGATACCAGTCACTTAGTACCTACACTCTAAAATTGTTAAAGGAGTTCTTTAAACTGAAGTACTTTTTATTTATGAACCAAATATAATAAAACTAAATAAATGTTAAATGAAGCTTACTTCAATACATTAGTGAAAACCTCAACCAAATTGGAGGAGCCGTTTCTGAGATGAGCGCGCACAAAAGCGCGGTGATTTTATAAATCATCATTTTGTATAATTTTTTTCCCCTGTCAAAAACATTCGCATTCACAAAAATAATTTCATTGACGAATATTCGTTATAGCTTAATATAAGGTTAATTAATATAAGATTTAATATATTTTTCTGTCTTCACTTGCAGTAGCTGCACATCAAACTTATTAACAACAATCAATCATTTATTTGCAAAGTAACAAGACTTACGTTGTTATAAAACATTTTAGGCACTTGATTGTTATATTAACTTAAAACGGCGATTCGCATATTTCAAGAGAGTCAAATTCGTGCAAATCCTGTATTTACTAACCCTAACTAACTAAAACTCCATTTCAAATACGATAAATAGTGCGCGTCGTCAGAAAGGCGTTACATTACCATTAATAAATATACAATGACGCGCTCCAAACGGATACAGCGGGAAACAAATTGTTGCCGGTCATTAGGGTTTATTTGGCAAAGTTATGTCTAAATAACAAAGGGACTATTTGACCTTTAACCTTTGAGAAACTCATTAGTGGTGCGCGCAATTTACGTATCTACTTAAACGCAAATAACACAAGAATGCATTCCTCTAATAAATTAACTAATCCAACTAAAATTGTAATGTATATTTAGTTTAAAAATTACTTTAAATTTATTTATTGAGTGTCTATTAATTAAACTTTCCTATAGGAGAAGTTTCTCGTTCTTGAGTTATTTTTTGCTTCAGCTACTCTAGGTCTACATTGGTAAACAACAGCAATTTGTTACCAAGTGCTGGTAAAATTATGCTACTCAGGTAAACTTGGCCCTTACCAAGTTTACCTGAGTAGCAAAGTAGCATAATTTCTACCTAGGTAGCATACAGTCGCTACCTAGGTAAACTTGGTATGGTAGATATGACTTGTTAGTCGTTCAATTATTTGAACAGTACCTAGCTGTAGCAAAGAATAATTCAAGAACGACAAACTTCGTCGATAAGAAATTCTAATTAGTAGATACTTTATAGGCAGTTTCTAGTTTAACTGCTAAAGCTATGCCTACTGACCCCGTTGACTCTATCTTATCAAACTTCTCTTGACGCCTTCCTAGTGATGTGTATGATGTATTCTGGGTTCGATTATCAGCTTGTCATAAGCGAACATTCATCATCAGCCATAATCAATTCTATTCTCGAGTTTGTTTGTGATGTGTCATTTGTGTATGTCCAAGGCATCCTCGGCTGCGTGAGTGAATGAATGTTTATTTAAAGGTAAATGTTTGACGACCCGTGCGGCACAATGTTTAATATGTCGGACTGCCGATGCCTTCGAAAGATCCGTTTGATTGAACGAAACGGAACCTTGAATGATGGTTTTGAACTTTTGTTTGGATGTGCGTTCTTGTCTTTGCGTATTGTTTACGGCATCCATGACTCAAGGAATCGTAGTGTGGGACCATGTGTATTGCGTTATTTATTATTTATTTATTAACTATTACTGATTTTGTAAAAAATATTTTTGAAAGTAATATCGCTTGCTCATTAAAACAATATTAATAGGTCTTTACTGATAGTGGTTTCAGCAGTCAGATGTAGTGGAATCGCTAAGAAATAAATGAAATGTAGCAAGAGGTTACCGCAAAATGCTGTTGTTAATTGTTTAACCGCTGAACCCATATTGTGTGAATAATTTTAACACTATCTTCTCATTCATAAAGCGAACTTTATTAGTATCAAAATACAATATTATAAAATACATAATGCACGTGTAAAACAAAGTCTATGAAAAATCCTGTGTTGTTTGAAATAAAAAATCAAATTATATGATTTTGACGATGTTTTGAATTAGGTTAGGTCAAATAAATTTTGTCACTATTCAGTCAATATCATATTGTTTAAATTTACCTCATTGGCGAATTATCTTTTTCCTGCTAGAGTACACTAAAATAAATATTTTCCTGCGGCCAATCAATACATGAAAAATTATGGTAATATTATTATTGTGTAACCCAAATATTTTATTCGTTACCTTTACCGCAAATAATAGCCTACAAAATTAATAATTTACCTTATAAGCTATATTTAAATTTGAAACCGTATATTTAATTAAGTAGTTACATCAATGTTTCATAAACAAAAGTGGATATTAAAACTTTATTTACCACGCTGATTCAACCCATGTTTTAGTAATTTATGGTGTTAGGACTGCACCCATCCTTGAGTTCAAGTTAACCACAACCGCGGATGCATATACCCTACTGAGCAATGGATGAGACTCTGACGCTAAGTTCTGTCTCAAGCCTCTGTACTACCCAACTTAATCTACTTATGCAATATGGTAGCGTAATGCTAATCTGCGTAAATACAACAATATTACGCTCGGTATAAACTACATAGCTACATAACTACATAGCTCATAGCCCGGCGGCTTGCGTCGATTTTAAGCGAACGACAAAGTGAAGCAACAGCGGGCGCGGTTAGTAGTTGGATGGGTGACCGCTAGTGGCAAAATTTCTTGAGCGCTTTCGTACTTCGGGGGGCACGTAAGGCCGTCGGTCCCGTTGTTATCATTAGATAGCAGTCGATAAGCCATGTCGAAGGCCTTCGGGTGGCATAAAAACTTTCTACTTAGGTTCGACACTAACCCCTTCACCAATTCGCATTGGAGCAGGGTGGCGGAGTAAGCTCTAGGCCTTATCAGTGCTGAATAGAGACCAGTGCTCAGTAGTGGCCATTAATGGGTTGAAGCCAAAACTACATGCCTATTAACTATCTACCACTTTCTGCTTCAGAGATTCAGTAATAACGCAGATCCCACTTATTGTTTGAGCAGTACAATGTACAAGTCAATGATTCTTTTGTAATTGACATTTTCTACATGAGTAATAAAACGTATTTAACTTACTCTATTATATCCCCTGTGATCTTCTGCAAGCTAAAGTCTTCAAACACCAGCCTCACTCTTTCTCGTCCCCTTGCTAAAAAGTCATAATGACATTGCGTTTTTTGCGGATAAGGCGCAGGGTACAGAGGCGAGATCAACTTTCCGCTTTTGTTCTTATCCGAGCTGAAGACTTGATGGCAGGAAGAAGCTGGAACGAACACGACATTTCAAAGATGAACAGCTTAAGGTTTTGAAAACAAGCAGTAGGTATATTATAAGTAATGATGACTGTAAGATTTTCGGCCCCCGGCACAGAAAAAAACTGAAGATTGAAATCTCGTCGGAAAGTTAATCAAAATAGGTAACACTTATGTTCACTATATGTATAGTAGATTGCGTGCAATTAAATTTGTTTTATTATTATACAGTTGAGAATTTAAAATGTTGCGTGCTTAAAAAGTAAACTTCAATCATACATCGGAGCCGTCACACCCACTTTTTAAAATCTAGACACGCGGTCGCGTGTCAGACAAGTTATAGCTAACAGAACTGGCGAGCAGCACCGTGTGTAATATTACACGAACCAGTTGGAGCTACTTTTCACCCCCTCATAAATCAAAAACTATTCAACATAAACCTTTCAAATTTGGCTCATTTATTGAGA
>DWJP01000030.1:0-11171 GCA_018249035.1 Atrytonopsis hianna hianna | reverse complement strand
CCACCAAACTGGAGCAGCATGCTGGAGTATGCTCTAGGCCTCCTCAGTGATGAGGAGAGACTCGTGCTAAGTAGTGGACCATTAATGGGTTGAAGCCCATACCATATCGTACACGCTCAGTAGATTTTTTATGCGCCAATAGAACAAGCTTTAACAATAGGTCGAAACAAATCACCACCTTTTTTCATTGTCCATTACATCAAATGTTTAACAGCAAAAAAAATGTGTGAACAAAACCAGTAATGTCCTAACGCAAGCGATTTTTCACAACGACGGAAAACTAATGAGGTTAATTTGTATCGTTTGAAAAGTTACCGCGTGTGTCGGAGCTTAATTGCGTTGATCTAATTGCCACCCATGACATACTGTATCCTATAAATTATTTGCTGCATGTAATACAAGGCAAGTCTTTAATATCGCGTCCAGTTACATATACCTTGTGTATGTATGTTTGTACAAATTGTATTTGTGTTAGGAACCATAAATTTAAAACAGTCGTCGTCGCTGCGCCGTTAATGACGCACGTGCCCTTGACCTGCGCAGTGTCATGTACAACGCTTAAACATGTCGAGTGCAAGGTGTAATAGTTGCAAAGTTGTGATTAGTGAAGTTCTAGCTTTCATCCAAAATAAATTGGATGTTATGGACCAAATAGGATTGGTGCAAATATGTTCAAGTGCATTCAGCTCTGACGACATCACAGAGGCAAAAAACTTATTGTTTGATTGCGTTAAATCACTTAACAAGAAAAAATCACAGAGAAAAAGGGATGGAAAAGCCCAGCGGGATCTTGATGATATCATCACGTTGTTCCGGGAGTTGGATCCAGACGAGTTTCCAATATTCGTTGTGCGGAATATTAACAAACTACCCGCCGTACATTTTGATCATGTAGATGTATCTAAATTGTTAAAAGATTTACTAGTGATTCAGAAGGAGATATCGAACATCAAAATGAACTATGCTTCGATGGAAGAGCTTCAGGCCCTGAAGGGGGAAATAGAAAATATGAAAACAGCATCACTCTTGAATAATTTAGACACAATGAACGTAAATACTTTTCGAAGAGGGGTATCAAACTTGGCTGATTTAACGAGTAGCTATGACAGCGGGCCTGTAGGACTAGTGCATATTCCTGAAGCTGTACACACACCGATCAAAGGTAGAACAGAAAATACACGTTTATTGGGAACAGAGAAACCCGGTACAATGGTAACGCCTTCAACTAAAAGATCACAAGCGACTCCACCTAAAATCGAAGGTGCAAACAAGCTGGAACCAGCTGTTATGTCGGTTGGAAGTAAAACACCAGCTCCTGGGTACTCTCGTTCACCGGGTCAACGAAAATCCTTCGCTCAACAGGTCGGTGAAGTAGGAGTATGGAGGGATATACAGCCAAGCGAACAATGGAAATTAGTACAGCGGAAAAGATATAGAAATAGATTGGTGACCGCTAAAGGTGAAGCTCAAGTTGAACCAGACATCAAGTTTAAGGCGGCGGATTTAAAAGTACCATTATTTATAAACAACGTTGACAAATGTACAGCAGCCGAAGACATACAGAAATATATTATGGAAAAAACTAGTGTAGAAGTAGCGTTAGATAAGATAAAATCTAAACATGTACGTGAATATGATGCCTATAAAGTGCTTGTCCCTAGAAGTAAATTAGAAGTATTTATGGATGTCAAACTGTGGCCAGATGGTATAATTTTCAGACGCTTTGTCAACCGGTTTCGGCGAAGTGAAGATGAAAAGGACAAAAACATAATCTTAAATGGATAGTACACAATTAACAAAGATTATTAGCTTTAACTGTAAGAATGTTATGAGAGCCTCAGATTGCATAAGGAGATTGTGTAGGGATGCTGACATAATCGCTCTGCAAGAGACATGGCTACTCCCTAATGATTTGCCCTATCTTGGTACTATAGATGATAAATTTGCGTTTACGGGAACCTCTGCCGTGGACACCTCAATTGGAGTGCTGCGTGGACGACCGTATGGTGGTGTAGCCATACTATGGCGAAAAACCGTTTTCCCGTGCGTTACGGTCGTATCGTGCAGGAGTGTACGACTCGCGGCGATTAAAATAGTGCAGAGTGATCAACGTACGACGTTAATTATATCAGTGTACATGCCTACAGCCTGTGTAGAAAACTTAAGTGAATTTACAGAATGTCTTAGTGAAATCACCCAACTAGCAAAAACATGTCGTAAGCACGTTTCTCTTGCAGCAATCAGTCGTAAGATGGATCTTAAAAATGTCGTATGAAAGCTCTATGCACGTTCTCTCAACGCGATTTGGGCGCACTTCTCTCAGCTTTAAATGCTGTAAACATCGTAAGATTATCATCGCAATAGCTAAATAATCGAAAGATTATCGAGTATTCGGAACGCGAATGTTAAAAAGTGCCATGAAAGCCATCAGTATGCTTTTATTCCACACTTTAGCTTTCCTCAAGTCGAGAAATGCTCTTTCATTCGACTTATTTGTCGTATTAAAGCGGTGCGGTTGCAATCACTCGACTCTTTGATTGTGTGAATGCAACCAAGCTGCTCTCATACAACGTGTTTTATTTCTTAACCAAAAAGTGTTTATTGTTGGTGTCTGGTGAAAAGAAAAAAGAAAAAAATGTAAGTTACTGTTTTTTTACAAATGCCATATTGTTTTTTATCCATCTAAATAGGTTACGCGTATGACCATTTAAAGTTTGCTTTTTCATATGCGAAGTTAACTTTATCGTATATTTTGTTTACATTATTGATAATTTTTCCATGGGCCACAAGATTTCCTCGTTATTAACGATTTAAAAATAATATTAATTTAATAGTTAAAATGATTTCGCCATTAATATATTAATTATAATATATTAATATAACACAATTGCCATTACAGAGCATAATCACTCGACTTTTAGTCATAAAATAGCAATCCGATTGCCATTTTACAACTATTCAGGGCGCCATTGTACTTAGTTTAGGGTTCCTCACTGCAAATGGGTACTCCAGAAAAACTAAAAAAAATTCTATCAAATTAACCTAGAACATCTATCGTTAACTATATTTTTATTTAATTGAGTTTTAGTATGATAGGTCAGTGTATTTTTATTATAGTTTATTATTTATAAATAAAATATTTAACAATGTCGTTTTTTTTAGAGGTGACAACAAAATGGTAGTGTTCTTAGATATAGATAAATTCATAACAAAGAACGACTTAAGGCAGTTAAGCAAGTCGAAATGGCCTTGGAAGAAAACACATTTTTTAATAATGCAGAAATGTTACGCATGTCGCACTGTTATTGATAACAGTACTGGATCAAAACCAATTCACTTTGTATTGTCTGATATAAGAATTAAATTATTACTGCGCTCATCATTTTTCTGGTGTCCAAATTGCTCTGAATATTCCGTATACGATCACTATCCAAGCGACGAATGTTATTATTGTAATTAGAATTTATACAAACATGTAAGTATCTCTTACCTAAACATGTAACACGAGCTCGTTTGAGGGGAATTCCCGTCTTATTAAAACAGTGAAGCGGGGGAGGGGCACGGCGCACGGAGCCGCGCTGTGCGGTGGGGGTTTGTTTAGTTTTGTAAAAATTACCTACGCGAAGGACGTTCTTGCTCGTGGATTTATTCGTGTTGTTTATTTATTTATTCAGGCCGTAAAACGAGCTGTAGTTTAAACTTTAGTCATATTAAAATGTAATAGTTTTTAGTGATACATTTATGAACGTAAAATATAATAAGTTTATAAGATAAGAAATATATAGTGTGAGTTTTAGTATTTATAATTAACGGTGTTTTTGCTTTCAGAATGTCATTTAAAATTGTTGAGACCATTGAGAAGGGTGAATATAAACTCACCACAGTCCCTCAATCTTGGGAAATTGATGGTACTCTAAGATGGCCAAAACTTAACAGAGAAAATTTACGACGAGATCCTTTTTCAACACCAGAAGGGAATTGGCGAAGTATAAACTGCATTGTTAAACGAAAAAATTTTAAGACCTTTGAAGAAGCAGAAAATGAATTGAAAGCTATGAGTGATGTAAGCGATACCGATCAAGAAACTCTTGAAAATTTGTCTAGCAAAAGTAAACCCCAGCCCAAGAAGACAAATTTTAATGATATGGCACGGAAATCTGTTCAATTTGCTGTAACTCAGGCTCAGGTATATATGTTTTATTACCTAACAGTATAATATTTTTATTCATACTGTTTTTTTAAACGTGTAGAACCTATTTTCTTTTATTATTCCAACCTGTTTCTCTAATAATGTTTTTAGTTCCAAGGACAGATTATTTCACCATGATATTTTATTGATGTTTCAGTTACATAGTTCTTCGCCTGATTCAAAAGTTAGATTAGAACCAAAAAAATATTTACAAACGGCTGCAGATAGCAATGACACCAGCCTACTCAATGCTCAGCCTACACGAATAGAATCTGAAATCAGTGAGTTCGTCGTTTTACAGCCTACGAATAGTAATAGTAAACCAGAAACAGTACAACCAACACAAGTTCAGGTAATATCTAAATAAATAATTAAATGGCGAGTGCCACAAAACTAACACCACTTCACGAAAAAAAATCCTATCTCATTCGTGCAAAAAATATATCAGAATATGTTAAACCCACATTTTGGTAGTTTCTTTAATGTAAATTAGAACCTGCAACTTCAATTAAATATTCGCTGTAATTAAAGTTATTAATATTAAAAAAAATATTGTTAATTAATAAAAAATGGCCATTTTTAGCACTTTTACCCATAATTTCAATTGCAGCGAATATTTCATTGAACTTGCAGGTTCTCATTGAACTTAAAGATACTACCAAAAAAGAGGGTTTAGGATATTCTGATATATTTTTTGCTTGAAAAGATAAGATTTTTTCGTGAATTGGCGCTAGTTTCGCGGCACTACTCGCCTCAGCACCAGCCTCAAAAAAGTTTTTTGACTTTAATTTTTTTGTTATTGACTATCGGTTCCATTTTATAAGGTCAACAGGTCTCATGTCCACAATGGTCATTTTCATTTTTATCTTATAAAGTTCCAAAGTTCCAAATTTTGTTTCAGGCATATGAATGCAGAGAAAATGTACCAGAAATAGAATTTCATAATTCATATATCTTGACACAAGAAGAAATCAGTAGAGAATTTGCAAATAATCAGTTATCTGTAACAAATACAGACATTTTAACGGCATCCGTAAAAGATTTGAGTAATAAATTGGCAAGTATAGAAACTAAAATTGACGAATTCATTGCTAATACTTCAAAAAATCAAATTATTATAACTTTGAACCAAGAAGCGATAATGCAAACACTGGCTCAAATATCAACACAATTCGACGAATTCATAAAACATACATCAACGCCAAACACACAGAGAAACGATTTAAATGAAGGTATGAAAATAATCTCTAATGAGGGAAGTTTGATGGAATTTGAACAGTTATTAAAAAATAATCAGTTCTTGGAGGAGATGAAGAAAGTTTATTCTGTTGTGTGTGGTAAAGGCAAGGGTAGGGCAATAAATAATGCTTACGCATTAATTGATGCGATGTTTGATCGAAATTTTTTGAAGCAATGTTCTTGGGCTGGTGGATCTCGCGGTGAGGCCTCAAAAATTTGTTTCAAAAGTTATACCCGCACTATAAATTTATTTTTTGATGTTATCTACGAATCCGACAAGCAATTCACGAAATTGGAATGTGACTCGTTTTTTAAAAATATACTCCGTAATGCTAAGAAAAGGTGTGAATCTAAACTATTGAAAAGGTCAACTCAAAAAAAAAGACAAAAGAAGAAAGTGTCAGAAAATAAACAAAATGAGTCGCCAGCACTGGCAAATGAAGAAGAAAATGGGTCTGTTGTAAGTGGTAATGAGGAACCTGAAGAAACTGAACCTGCCAACGAAGGATCAGAAGATGAGATCGTTAATGAGTCAAATTTACTTTCCAAAGAAACAGAAGTTTAATCGATAATAGCTTCCAGACACACAGCTTGTTTTGCGTTTTTAACTACGAATAACATTTTTTTGTTATTTTTTTTTAATATTTGTTTAAAGAAATCTAACTAAACTCAAAACACCAGATGGGCCGGTAAATGTGTGTGAAAGTATATTTTGTTTTATTATTAAATAGAAGCTTATGTAAAAAATGCCATTTATCCAAATGTTTTCAGTTTCAATGGCTGGATAAATAGCAGTTTATACATTTTGTGCCTGAGCAAATAATAAAAGCAAAGTATACTTTCACACATATTTACCGGCTCACCTTGTGTTTTGAGTTTAGATTAATTTTGGATCGGATTTTTTTTTGAAAACGCCTTGGTTTCTTTTTTAAGATCTCAGTGTGTTTACTTGTTAAAAAAATTAGGTTTAATAAGTTGATTGTTACATTGTAAGACTGATAACTAATCTAATGATAATGGGCCATGTATGTAAATATTAAAATGCGACGATTTTTTCTGTGCGTAGGAATAAGTTAAAACATTCCACAATGAAATATAACAAATATATCGGATTATTACCGTTAATGAAAAAACGGTACGGTAAATTAAAAAAAAGAATAGAAAGCTAAAAAATGTTTTAACTTATTTCTAAGTAGAGAAAAAATACCGTGAAAATTTAATGTTTTCATACATGGCATATATGCATATTTAAGCACTTTCTAATAGAGAAAAAGATAATTATTTCAAAAGTAAAATCTATAAGTATTTCTTATTTGAGGCTTTTATTGTAGAAAGTGGTAGAATTTCAGGTTTTGATGGCATTTGCCAGCATAAAACCAATTCAACTTTTTTTTTCAGAAAGTTTTTTGTGCAAGTGATTGATACAATTTCTAAATTACTATTAACATTTTTTAACCATTTATTTTCGATTCGTTAATATCAAAATTTTTTGATAATATTAAGCTTAAAATTTGGTACCAGAGAGTTTAACGTATTGAAAACTGTGATTCTTAGTTAAGAAGAGCTAAATGCGATTGAGACTGAGATATGACAAAGGACATTTAGGGCCGTATTAATAAATCGCACTTAGCTTTGACAGCGAACTTAAGATAGATTTTGCGAGTGACGCATGCGTAATAAATAAACACTCGGCACTTGATGATGTTTTGAGAGAGCTATCAAGTGCCGAGTGTTGATTTATTACACATGCGTCACTCGCAAAATCTATCTTAAGATCGCTGTCAAAGCTAAGTGCGATTTATTAATACGGCCCTTAGACTTCATTGCTAGTCATTGAGAATTTTTCGGCTGTTTTGTTGTTGAAAGAGATTTTGAATATTGATAAGTTGTTGATTAAATCTTATTATTATTAAGATTGCTAGGTGTTCTTTAAATAATTGTTTACTTGTTTTATTTGTGATTGTGCATGTTGGAAACGAGATGTAGAAAAAATAAAAATACTTCAGAAGTAATTTTGATTTTTTTATTTTTATACCAGTAAATTGATTACAAAGTATGTAACAATGGAGAAAAATACATGTACGAATCATAAGTCACTGCAAATATTTTACACTTAATATTACTTACTTCACATACTGCTTTTTTGTTGATATTATTTATGCAACATTTAAAAATATTTAAAAATGAAGACTCGATTGGTGTATCAAACACATTGGTCAAACTCAATATTTGATTTCCATGAATCTGTATGCAATCAGTATCGCTTAAGGAAATAGCTTTTATTTCTATAATGTGATTTTCGGAATTTAGGAACCATTTATCTGGACCATGCGATGACAGAACAAAGTCCTGGAATTGTAGATACAACCTATCAGATTTACATTTCTTTATTTGTGGGTATGATCTAATATCAAGGTTTTCGTCCAAGTTCTCTAATTCAAGATCATGTTTTTCACTCAGTCTTCTTGCTACTTGAGCAAGAGGATTATTTCCTTGTCTTATTAATTTTTTTATAGAAAATAATTTATTTTCAAACGGGTATGCATTATAATCTTGTAATTTTCCAAATCGTTTAACTTCTGAAACTACATGTGTCAAATTATGAATATTGCTGGTTATATAATGTTTACTGTAAAACTTTTCAAAATTTTCGACAAAAGAATCTAGTAATTTTTCGGCAAGATCTAGGAAATGAAAATAATTTTCGCTCGAGCAGATTGTGATAGCACAGAAAAAACATAAAAAATGTTCATATGCCTCATAACATAATACATCTTTTAGAATTACAAAGCTCAAATAGTACAAGAATGTTCGAAATTCGGATGCTTTCCAAAAGGCCAACACTTCAATAGATCTTGTAGAACGATGTATCTCTTTGGGTGTTTTACAACTTAACAAAAATTTTCCAACCTTTTCAATATCTTGCGCTCGCCACTTGGTTATATATTTGCCGAATTTGCCATCTTTCTATCCGACCAATAATCTTTTCATGACACCTAAGTCGATAAGATGAAGAGAATCAGAAACGGGAAAATCCTCCACCATGTCTATATTAAGTTCTAGTAAAGGTGAATTACATTTATGGTGCTTTCCATATTTTTTGGCACGAAAATCTTCGTTGTTTCTTGCTGGATATTTTTTTTTTGGAAAAACTACGGTATGAGAATCATAAGAATACTCTCCCACTGTAGTGCATTTTAAGCAGCCGTGTTTACTGTTGAAATTTGCTACACCTGAAAAAGTAAGTTTGGCTTTGAGAAAACAGCAAAGATAAAGTCAATTAATAATATGAATTACGATACGAGTAATATAATTTACTATTATATTTATTACAATCTTGATTATATTAATTGTAAATATATTTCATAGTTATTATTTATTTTAATTGAAATAATTCTTTACTTTTTGCATACCTTTGATCAAAGCCCTGGCTGGCGAATCGCAGATAAAGGCCTTTATTTTTATTTTGACAATCTTTTCAGTTCCAATGTCCTTTGTAATTCTAATGCTATTTTCAAGGTCTTTCATTTCGCATACAAAGTTTTCTAAATATTTATTTAAGTCTGATGGTTTTTCTTGACCTGCATATATTCCCACAACTAGAGGCGACAGTTTCGGTATTTCTTGTATCTTACACAATATTGGCCAGAATTGTAATTTTGAGCTTTTATATACTGGCAGGCCGTCAATATTTATAAGCAGATTTAAAACATCAGATTTGCAATCAATAATTTCTAAACATTTTTTCATAGATACTGTTAATCCGTTATGCCAGTATAATCCAGAGTTAACAGCAATTAAATTAATTTTTGATATATTTGTTTTCAAAATAGTACGAGGATCTTTTGGCATTAAATGTGGAATTCTTTTATTCAAAATTGTTGACAATTTTCTTAAGGCGTCATGAGAAATGTTGAATTGGAGTGCCCACTCTTTAAAATTACACAGAAACTCGTCGTTTAAATTTTCATTGTTTTCGGACTCTGAAGAAGTTTCGAAATTAGGCCTGTCACTGTCATTACTATCTAAATCCGAACCATGATAAGTGGAGCTATTTTCGGAAGGAGAAATAGTAGACGGTTCACTTATGTCGCTAGAAGCATGATTCATATTTTCTGCGGAACCCTCCCTGATATTTTTTGGCCTCTCTTCACCCGTATTGAGATCCGATGCTGACGCAGATAATTTTAATCTTGAATACATGTTGTTTACTTTTCGCCGGAATCCTCCACTCCTTTTAATTCTTTTCCACCGATTATAATCCATTTTTGCTTTATAAAACCAATTAAACACATTTATCTCTTTAATTAACGATACCCGACAAAATGGCGTTCGCAGTGCTGTAAAAGATTTTGTTCAACTTTCATACAACTATTACGCTGTGTGATGGCTTCCAAATAATGCTAATAGAATATTTGTGGCTATGATAGTTCAGTTTACAGCGTTTTCTCAACAAATATTTTCAAATCGAGAGAAAGCCTCTCAAATAACAATCATATGACAGTATGTGCTATGAAAGTAACCGTGATGCTATTTAGTTGAATGAACCGCTTTTATTCCACAATAATGCTGTAATAATGATATATCGAAAGATAGTGGTATAAAAGCAAATTTAATGACGAAGTAGCAATCCAGTCGCTTTCATAAAGCTATCATAAGACTTACAGTTGTATGAAGGCTGTGAGAGATATCTTTATACAGTTATCGAGTAAACGTGATAAGAATTCGTCGAGTCAACGTTTACTCAGCATGTTTAAAGAACCAAAAAACGTTGAATGCCAAAATATCTAGAAAGCTACTTTTATACGGCTTTTTGACAAATTGCGAGCTTTCATACGAGTGTCTTTCGATCTATAGTCGTAAAAACGTAATCTCATTACGTCTTTTTGCTAGTTGGGTGCAATCGGAATTAGAGTCGTTAATTAATTGCGCCTAAGCGTTACATGGTGAGTACCGTAGTGCGGCGGTCGGTGCATGTTCGCGTGTCGGCGATCGCGGTCGCGCGGGTCTCGCGGGTCGCGGCGGTCGCGCGGGTCGCGGCGGTCGCGCGGCTCGCGGCGGTCGCGCCGGTCGCGCGGCTCGCGGCGGTCGCGCGGCCCGCGGTGAGAGTGCGCCGGCGGCACTGTCACCGTCACGTTGTCTTCGCCCGAGCCCTCCGACTCGTCCACGCCGCGGCCTACGCTCGCACCCGCACTCGCACCCGCAACCGCGCCCGCGACCGCGCCCGCAACCGCGCCCGCACCCGCACCATCCATATCTACATCCACATTCGGACTTACAGTACAACTACGACGATATGGCGGTATGCGTTTGGCGTTGTTTAGAAGCGCGATCTCGATCGTCAAACTGATAGGTGCAATAGTCTATTTCATAGATATTATGTAAGTAATAGAAAGAGAAGTCGCTATAATTGCAAATGTAGCGAACAAGCGCAGTAAAAACATAGTAAATTGGTTGGGACATATAAATTTACAAACATTTGTACCTTTTAATATGTTACGGGTACTCACGATACGTATATAGTACACCCGTATGTTTCATTCAAAATAATCTCTAAAAAACCTACAGTGCTCTATATTATCACTTATAATAACATTATTTCTAATATTTTTTGTTTGTAGAATAATATAAAGTGTATCATAGTAACCGCGCCATATTTTCGTGATCGTACTGCTACTTCCTCGCCTCACAGGACGTATGTCGTTCGACAACACTATGAAGCACATCGTTAACATTTGCACAA
>DWJP01000029.1:0-11258 GCA_018249035.1 Atrytonopsis hianna hianna | reverse complement strand
GAACTTGTATATATGCGAGCGGTGTAGAAAACTTCGATAGCGTGATTCAGGCGTCGTGACGTCATTGTGTGACGTGTATGCGATGTCGCCACAATTTAACTGCCAGGGCTGAAGAATTTATCACAGTAACAACAAAGTAGTCTAGAGTATGGTATGGTACGGTAAGTTCAAGTTAAGTAAAATTTAATCAAACGTACTCATTTTTGCCATTTCAATGTGTGCTTCTTCAGTGGGATATATGTGCTTATCTCGCCAATATAGATCAATTCCTTGACCGTGAAGACATTCTTCCATTCGTCTCATAAATATTTCTAGGCCCTGAAAATCGAATGACTTCTTTAGGTACTACAAAATTAAATAGGTATTTAAAAAAAAAAAGTTTTATCCACTTTCATATTTGATTTGAGAAGGGCGATGGAATATCTTCGTAGTCCTAACCCAATAGGTCCGAATATATGTTTCTTTGTATACGAATTTAGTTGTAAGATACTTACTTATGTAAGTACACCATACAATTAAATACACCATAAAGTTAATTAATGTAATTTTAGCTTGCTTAGTTATAGTTAAATTTTTTGTCTCATAGTCGCTAGATTATTCTAGATTATTCTAGCGAGACGAAAATTTAAACTAAATCCATAAAAAATAACATACTAATGGATGCCCCAACTCCATTACTTGCTTTTCTACTTCGAACATAGCCTTGGTAGCTGCGTTGACGGTCAGACCCACGCTGAAGATACGATGGGCGGCGGAGATCCCGTATCGGAATTCTGAATCATCTTCGATGTCATCTAACCTGGAATGTAACATTTCTCATCTAAATAACTGACAAATGGGCAGATTATCCACTTGAAGGAAAGTGGTTATTTAGTGGTTCGTTCCATCGTTAGTTAGTTGTTCTACCTGTAAAAAAACACAACACACAACATCGAGTTGCTGAGATACGAACTCACGACTTACGGCATTCGGAGCGGCGTGTTAGCCACTGGGCCACGGAATGACTTTTCTATTCTTTTCTATGACTATTTGTGGCAACTTAAATTGTGGGTACCTACTCACTCAAAGGCAGTATGGTAAACTATTCTTAGATGTTTTTACATTTGTCATCCATCTAGATATTGACCGAATTATTAATTTTAATAGACCGGGTTTAATACTTGATTCTCTTACATAAGATCGCTAAAACGATATCGATTTTGGCTTGGCTTTCAACCCATTAATGGCCCACTACTGAGCACGGGTCTTTCCTCATCACTGAGGAGGCCTAGAGCATACTCCACCACGCTGCTCCAGTGCCGATTGGTGGAGGGGTTAGTGACCAACCCAAGTGCCAGAAATTTTTAAGCCGCCCGAAGGCTTCCGACATGGCTCAACGACTGCTATATGCGACGATAGCAGCCGGGACCGACGGCTTTACGTGTCCTCGGAAGCGCGGAAGCGCTCAGGAAATTTTGCCACTAGCGATCAACCAAAATCCAACTACCGACCCCGCCCGCTGTTGTTTAATTTTGTCGATCACTTAGGATCGACGCAAGCTGCCGGGCTATGAGCGCTTCTTCGATTTTACTCCAAAAGAAAAGAAAGTGTCAAAAATGGCTGTTAGGTATTTGAACCGCGTTTCTTAATTCTATCTATCTATCTATCAGCCTTTAGTGGTCCACTGCTGGACATAGGCCTCCCCTAATTGGCGCCACTTCGACCGGTCCTGAGCCCTCTGAATCCAGCGAGTTCCTGCTGTCTTCTTGAGGTCATCAGTCCAACTGGTCGGGGGGTGACCTGTGCTCCTTTTGCCAAAGCGTGGTCGCCATTCGAGGACATTTCTACCCCATCGGTTGTCAGTCCTTCGAACGACGTGTTGCTTAATTAATAATAATTAATTAATTAACGTTTTGGACGCTAAATGGACGCTTACACATGAATACCCGCGCACTAGAATTCCCTGTGTTGCGGATGGCATGAACGTCACTTACACTCATGACCCAAACGTAAACATTTGTCTGTCATATACATTTTTGCCGCGGATGGGAACCGAACCCCTCGCTATGCAGGTAGGGTCACCAACTAGGCATTATTATCCCATTGTTTTATTTTTGTACAATTCTAATATACTCAAACGTTAATGTACACGGGTTACGGGATCCAATGTCAGATTCCCTGAGAGCCGCCATTTAAAGTACAAGACTCTCATTGCATGTACTTTGTCAGCACTATTGTATATTTATCGATACTTGGTGGGTTGCGGGGCAAACCTTTGAAGGCTGCGCTGGTAGCGGCGAGCGGTTTATTATTAACTTCAATAGGGAGTGGACTGTAACTTGCGGATAAGAAATATTTATGTTTGAAGGGTTAATTGGATTGAGCAAGCGCACCAACCTGGAGTCGCCGGTATCTGGAGGCCTGGAAAGTTCTGCGTCGACGTCTTCTCCAATCTTCCCTTGCACGGAATGTTCTTTAACTATTATCGTAAACTTACACTCGCGAGCGCGGTAATGCGATGAGATCTCCAACACAAGAGTTCTTACTTATTAATATTTATTTAGCGGGCGGTTTTGATGAAGAGCGGATAGTTGCATAGGCGGGTCGGGTGTTGCATACAATATCGGCGGGAAGACTCTTCCTTCAATTCTTCCAGGTGCGAGTGAGTCCGGTATATACAAGTGCGCTTGCCAGAAGGAGAGGTAGGATAGGAAATTCAAAATCGGAAGGAATGGTTTGCCGCGCATTTAAAGATAAAGAAAAAGCATAGCGAAATGCGTTTTGTGCAGAATGCCAATTTTGGCGGGAACCTTAAATGCATTTACGGAGTATGCGACTTTGGCGCGAGCAGACCATTTGATAAACCACTGTTATTATGACCTAAAATAATTTTTAAATCAAAAATTTTGACTTTTTTTTGTATACATTTTCATTTAATTAGCTGAACTGACATATTATATTCGTAATAATTTTAACGACATTCGTAAATGATAATAATATATTTTAATGTTCAATGTAATATAATAAGTATACATTTGCATGCCACATTTTGGCTTAAGTTGATGGTTCATCAATCATAACAGTAACATCTTGTATGTACTTAACTTTTAAGCAAATAAATAATTTGAATTTGAATTTGAATCTGCTTCATTTCATTGCACGAATTCATTGGTCTTGGACGCTTCAACCTGATAATTCAGGCTACAAGGTTTTATTAAGTTAGTGTTCAAATCGATTTGGATAACATCGTCGGTTACCGTTATGTACTATTGTAGTCATGTTTTAGCTTGTCGTAAGACAAAAATGGAATAATAGCATAAAATACGTAATTTTCAATAGAATGTCGCTGTCGTCAGAGGTGAGGCCTGCTTGGTTGTAGGATTTAATTAATACAAGAGATCCCTTTGTGGTCAAAATTTGACCGTAATTCATTATATTCAAGACTTACTTCATATTGACACTACGAACGTTTCATACATTAGAAATTTCGAATTTTGGCGTCGCGTGTCGCTCACTCTCGCTGGCGGTTCTATAGTACTTAATTATCATAAGTTAATGCTTGACAACAATCTCATCTGATGATAAGTGGCGATGAAGTCTAAGTTGTTAAACGTACTAACTAACAAAAGCATACTCACTCTACTCTTGAAGACTCCCACATTGCAAACGGACTCTTCTTTTGAAGACTTCCACATCGCAAACGGAACATCTACGCGGGCAACTCATTCCAATCCTTTGCAGTGCGCATAATGAATAACGATGCATACCATGGCTTTCGTATCGGTGGAATATTCACCACGAAAGGATTCTCGTCGTACGTCAGGTTGTTCGATAGAGGAACGGAAATGGAGGAATACACCCGTGCTCGAGGCTTTCTAGCTTCGTTTAAACCATATCTGTGTCACCAATGAGGATCTTTGCATGCTTCTCATACGAGTCCAAAGCTGACAGTAGAAATTTTGCAGCACTAGCACAAATGTCTCAACAGTACTCCACACATGGTCGAATCTGAGCTTTATCCAGTGTCAAGAGCTATCATTTGAAGTACTGCCGCACCTTCGTAAATACCCCAAGTTTCCTTGCAGCCACTTTAGTCTTGGATCCGATAAACATCCAAAATTTGAGATTCGACGACGTCAGTGCATTCCAAGGATACATTTTGAATAGTACGTGGCAATGTAAGAGGTCCCCTCTTGGCGGGAAAGAAACATGTCTGTGTTTTTGTGTCACTGAATTTCACAAGATTGGAATCGCACACGGCTCTAACTGTGAGTTTGATACGTTTGAGCAGGACCTCTCCTCTGGATCGTATCCCTACAGACCCGAACACTTGGCTGGTATCTTTCAACGATTGTGCTGTTGTCTGCGTATCTATTGATTCTAGGCATTAGCAGAGCATTAACATGCGGTAGGAAAAGAGTAGCGGAGACTACGGGTCCTTGAGGACCATCGTTTGGTACCATCGATTGCAATGAACAACCATTGCCGATAACTCGGAGATACCGTTCGCTCAGGAAGTCCTTTACCTAGCCGAAAAGATACACCGTAATTTGAAAGCTTACTTAATATCCTAGGGTCGAAGTCGAAGGCCTTTGAGACATCGAGGGTGACGGCAAGTGCCTCCCCGTTTTTTAAGGGCTCGCCCCATATTATTATGTGAGTGGAATACGTTAGAAGTTTCCCAGTCCATCGGCTTCGGCGAATTCCGTACTGTCGGTCGCTGAGGAGATCGGTTTATTCTAGGTTTGCCAAGTTAGTTTCATCTCAGGATCGTTTTTAAGTAAATATTCATTAAATATAATATACATCATGTGTATACTAAGGCATAGATGAAGCGAAGTGGGAGCAGGTATTTGTATAAAATATAATAAAATGTAAATAAAGTGAGGAAAATATTATGAAGTAAAATCAAATACTTTTTCCATATCCTTACGAAATAAAGTGTTTATCAATAACTTGTGCAAATTTTCGGCGATAAATTATAGACGAGGTTAGAGACGTTGACCAGCGAAATTAAAATGTGTCAACGTTATCAACTAGTTATTCAAGGTACTATTGAGGGCATTCCAATATTCTAAGTAAGTCTTGATGATCCCGGCTTTAGGCAATTCCAATACATGTATTAGTAAAAGTGACCTCTATTTTACAAGTCTCTATTAAAGTAATATACTAGGAATACAAACTATGACTATATTTATTAGGTATGAATTGGCGATAAAATCAAAAGGAATCCATGCGTTGCCGGCCAAAAAAAGCAACAGATTTCGATGTTGTGAATGATTGATGTAAGAAACTTTCGATGTGATAAAAGTTTGATGTAACCATGAGGCTTATGGCGTAAGCTAACGATGTAATGTATGAGCATGAGAGTATGTGCTTCATACTTTAAAAACTTGTCTTCATTTATTACAGTTTTGGTTCACAAAGACGTGGGGATCTCTGTAGGGGCACTGGTTCTAGATGCCTTGTTCCTGATCTCTACGACCCTCGTAGTGCGGCTGGCTCGTAGGTCGAGGAGCAAGCCCCCTCCACCTATGATCCAGGTCTTGCGACTGGATGATGTAGCTAGAGATTAATTGGACACAATTGACAGAGGTAACTGCACAATACTAATGACGTATCTTTAGTATCACAGTGAGGCAGATCAAACCAGCTAGGTTTGATCGTTGGACTACCGAACAGGCCTGGGTTCGAATCTTGCACGTACCTCTAATACGTGCGTATTAAAATTTAATTATCATTTGCATCAGTGAATCGTGTGGAAACCTGCACACCTGAGGGTTTACCAAAACCTTCTCAAAGTCTTGTGAAGTCCACCAATCTGCAATTGTTGTAAAAAGCTCCCAACGTTTCATGAAATGTCCGAAGCTAAGTCTTCCTGAAATATTTTTGTGATAGTAAATTTTTACAATTTCATCATCATTACAACCCATAACTGTCTTAGCTCGCTGTCCAGCAGTAGGAGACTTCATACTCCTTTAGTACCTATGTGGGGTTATGCACAATGTTTTTGTTCAATAATATGTAATGATATCATTGATATTACTAACACAGGAAAACCGGTAATAAAGTCACAATTACAAATAACAACAACAACTATTTCAAAACATCCTGAACGAGACATAAACGGAATTTACCTTGTTTGTAAATTGGCCATAAAGTAGGTTAAATTAAACTGAAGTCGTTTGCTACAGAATACACACAATTATATATTAGAAGGATTTACTATTTAAAACGAATTGTAGCATTGAGGTATCGAATAAGTATCTTAATGAAAGCATTAAGGTTTGTATTTGTTGTTGTTTGTATTATAAGATTGTTTATAAGACAATTAAATTCGTCGCTTTAAATTGAATTTTACATGCTTTGTCAGTGTTTACAGCGATGGCCAAGCTCTGTGCCTTATTTTTGTGCACCTACGTACACTTAGCCTGGGGCACATTAGCTATTTCGGGAATAACCGGTACTAAACTTGGTAAGAAATTGTTATTTTTAATAATTATTCTATTTTGTTACAGCTTGCGATGAATATAATAATGAACTGTAACCGAGTTTTACATTTTGATTCCAACCTATTTTCATTATGGGATTGAATATTTAAATTGAGCGAGATTCATTACTGTATTTTAAACAATGAATCAAATGAAATAAATTTGTTCAATAATATTTTTATTGACAATGACAGTACATACTAATTCTCACGGCTTCATTCTGTTTCCGTTTCTTAAAGTACCTATATACTTACCTAAATTTTAACTTATTTTGTTTTTTATCAAACTGTTTCTTTTTCTTATCATTCAACTGGAATTTCAAATGAAAATAAAATATTTTTGTGTGATAAAGCAAAAAGATATAAGTAAATATGAGTGACATCCTCCCCCCCGCCCCACGCGCTATTTCCGTTCCCGGCACCTGACGTCACCATTGTATGCATTGCTTTATTTCGTGTGCCTATTTTGAAAATGTTTTACAGATAAATGTCACGATTGTATGTCAGTATCGATGTGCAAAGAAGCGTTACCATATTTGCAATTGAATTACGAAAATTTAAAATACCTGGCTCCATTCTACTGTGGAGTAACAAACACATTTAATGTGAGTTTCGTTTCATTCGTCTATTTTACTTGTTTTCACGACAACTCGTCTGCCTAATTTTATAAATAGTAAATAGCTGTAATCCTTTAAAATCGTTGTTTTGAAGGGCACATAGCCCGGCGGCTTGCGGTAATCGATCGAGTTAGCAACAGTGGGCGCGGTCGGTAGGTGGATGGTGACCCCTAGTGGGAAATATTCATTGCGGGATAACTGATAAATGACCGTTAGTGGCAAACATTCATTGCGGGATAACTGATAAATGACCGTTAGTGGCAAACATTCATTGCGGGATAACTGATAAATGATCGTTAGTGGCAAACATTCATTGCGGCATAACTGATAAATGACCGTTAGTGGCAAACATTTATTGCGGGATAACTGATAAATGACCGTTAGTGGCAAACATTTATTACGGGATACCTGATAAAACTATGTTTGGAGGTTCAGTAAAAAGATTAGTAATTAATGTTTTAACAGAATAAGTGCTGTTATGGCAATAAATATTAACTATACATTATATTAAATATATAGAATAACAAAATTTGCCTGTAATTGGATAAAATGACGTGAATGTGGAACGTGCAAATAATGCCTGATGTAAACTAGTAGCAATGTTTCAGATGCTTGTACTTATGATGATGATTTGTACAAAATGAAAATTCTATTAATTTCCTAAACAACAACAAAATGCCAAGAAATTTCAATAAAGTTGAAGTTATTATTCGTGTCCACTGTTCTAATTAACCTAAGGTATTGAGAATAAATGAATAACTAAATGAACGACGTAACCAGTATACTTAATGTTTGGTTTTTCTGTGTATAGGTATGTTGCTCAAAGATGAAGGAAGTAAAGCAAGAGCATCCAAAGTTGAAACTATTGCCAGATTCCTGTGGGCAAATATACAACGGCGGCGCGGAAATGCGAATCATATCCGGCGTGATTGCCAGCATCTACGAATTTCCATGGATGGTGCTTATCTCCTACAACGAGGGTGAGTTGCGTTGAAAGAAGAACATTAATTGGAGACGTTGACAGCACAGCAAAACAAACATGGTATCAAAAAAAAAACAAATATATAAAATCGAAACAAATTAAACTTAAATATAAACTAAAACTTCCTTAATTCAGTCCATTATAGTCAACGCTGACGCCTGCTATCTAGATGCCTCAGAGGAGCAACTATTCAAACTTGCAAAATCTTTGATATTCGTAGGTTTGACCATGTCTCAGGGTTCGCAAAGAACTCTAGTGGTTCCCTATTCGTTTTCGCAGAAAATGAATCAAAAATAAATAATTAGAGCTTACTTTGTAATTGTTTCTATCAAGAAAATTTCTCACTGTCGTGTTTTCTACTTTGCAAATACCTAGATAATATAGTGAAGAAACATATACCTAAAGATTAGAAGTTTAAACTTCAAACTTTAAGAATAATATCTACCAAAAGTACGTACAATATCGACCAAATTGCGAGATATCGCCTTAAAGGATAACTTTCAAATGGAAAACTCTTGCTATCCTTATACTTATTCAAACTGACCCGGCAGACGTCGTTCTGCAACATATTGTTAAATATGCCGCCCGCAGCTTCGCCGCGCCGCGCCGCGCAGAACAGCAAAGAACACTGTCTCGCATAGCTTTAAATGTTTTGCTGCTTCTAACGACAATATCTCAAAAACTATCCATCTGATTGATGTAGTGTAAAAGGCAATTTTTATCTGCATTAAATGCCTAAGCTAACTAACATATTCATTTGGATAAGGATTAATACTGAACTACAGAAAATAGCCTTGTAAAAAACGTAATGTTTTTAATTAATAATTTTAACATAAAAGTGGTTATTGTAAGTCAACCGTAAGTGATAGAGACATGCTATCGCGGATTTTTTCGCAGCATTTTTATTGATCTTGAATTCGCTAGTACATTACTTAACTATATTTGTGCTAGTTTACGCGGCTAGTTATCGCGTGGAAAGCTCCCAGTTGGCGAAACCTCTTCTACATAGATCGCCGAATTTCTACTAATTTACATAAAAGTATCATTAATTATATACCTAAACCTGCCTAAATAATCACTCTTTCTATTGTTGAAAACCGTATAAAATTTTGTTTCGTAGTTTTCGAGTTTATCGCGTCCAGACAGACAGAAAGACAGAAAATATGACTTCTTTTTATAATATGTATAGATAGAAATAAAAAATAGGAAAATATAGAATTAAGCACTTTAACTTAGGATGTTATGCGTTTTAACTCAGACACCAAGTTGATAGAAATCAATGGAGATGTGTTATTTTTCTCCCATATCAAAAAAACAAACAAGATCTAACATCATAAGAATTAATCTTGCTGTTTTATTCGTTTCGAATGTTACACTTAAAATTAATTTAGATTTTAATGAGCCTTTTTCTTTATGATTTTGATCTATTTATACTCGTAAATACATAATGAACAAACGATCTCTCTACTGAATGAAAAAATATCTATGCAATGAAATTGTATGAAAATTGTATAACTAATTAAATTAATTCATAGGTTATGGATGATATGGACTCAAAAATTGTTACTGGTTTTATAAATGCAGTGAATGAAAAATATTGCGGTGAAAAATCACAAGGCATGATCCAAAGTGAATCTTCTATTATCACTTCCAAGGAAATATACGATCATTTTGTTTTCAGAGGATTCTCGTATACGTAAGTGGATATTCAATTTGTGGTCATTTACTTTATTTCTGAATTTATCGTAACAATATTACATTTTCAGAGGCGGCTTTAAAAGTATTTACAATACAAATGAATCGTTTACTGAAGCCAAGATCCAGTGGTGTGGCAATTGGGTTACCTTTATCGATGGAATGTTTCAATTGAACAATTTGCGACATTCGCATGAAGCCTATTCTCAACTAAATTTTATAAGCAATCTAATTATTGATCCTGAAGAACAAAATAAATACGACAATTCTAATATGACCGCAACTGTGCTTGAGTCCGGAAATGTATTCAAGTAAGTTATTTATATAAAAATGTATTTCATTCTGATATTTCAAAACAACACTACAAAAAAAGGTTAAAATGATCACAGTTCGATTGAAAGATTAAGAGAATATAGCTAATTATAAATATTGAAATTTACATTCTGTAAATAAAATGTTCTTATTCAGATGTGGAGGCGTGATTATTGAAAATATTAATTTTAAAAATCTGCCAAAACCAATTGCACGTCCTACGAAGTTGAGAGGGCTAAAGTTCGTACCACATTTCGCTTCGGAGCAGTTTGATGTAAGAAATTAATTCAGTAAGAATAAGTATTACCTAAGATAATATAGTATAAAACTATAAGAAAGAGTAACCTCCTAGCGTATGCTACTCACATATGGGGCGAAGCTTTCGAGAAAAACGGTAAGACACTTGCTGTTTCCCTCGATGTATCAAAGACCATCGGCAGGGTCTGGCACGCTAGCCTTTTAAGGAAGCTTTCAGCTTAGCCTTATCGACTGGATAAAGAACTTCCTGAGGGAACTGTTTCTCCGAGTTGCCATCGATGGGTGTGCTTCAGGGGTCCTTGTTCTCCGCTACTTTTCCCTGCTGCACGTTAATGATCTGCTTATGTCTGGTATTTATTGGTACGCAGAAGATAGCACAGTAGTGGAGAGATACCTTCCGAGTGTTTAGGCCAGAAGAGATGAAATACAATCTGAAACAGTGACCCTGGCGGAACGTATAAATCTTACACTTCGTTCACCTTGGTTCCTACTTTTCAGAATGTACCCTTGGCATGCACTGACGTCTTCAGATGTTGAGAGTTGAAGTTTCCTTGAACTTCAACTTTAGGCAGTTTATCGAATCTAAGGCTAAAGCGGCTGTAAGGACACTCGGGTTCTATGCAAATATTCGGTGGTAATTCACACCGTAGCAACTTTTGACACTGTACATAGCTCAAATTCGACTATGTGTACAGTACTGTGGTCACATTTAGGCTGGTGATGCCAAATCTAACTGTCAGCTTTGGATTCATAGGAGAGACGTAATGAAGAGGCTCATTGGTTATGCAGAGCTGATAAAAGCTAAACTGCAAAGCCTCGAGTACAGGCGCAGGGTTGCCAGTCACTCGTGCTTCTGTAGAGGAGAGTATGGAGAGAGTGCGCAGGAATTGTTCCATATAAATCGCCCATCCGCGGTACGACATCG
>DWJP01000028.1:0-11385 GCA_018249035.1 Atrytonopsis hianna hianna | reverse complement strand
TTGTAATGTGTAAGTAGTACAGACTATATTTTAATACTTTGACATAAAAGTACATTTTATTTGTTAGGTTCCTAACATGCTCCCAACAAGCAAAGAGTGAAATTCACATTTTACGTTTATTGGACATTGACTCATCGTACTGTTATTGAACTGAAAGTAAATAAAGGAAAGAAAGGAAATATTAACATCAAATATTAACAGCCAAGTCAATATTTATATAAATTGCTACATAACTTGACACTAACGCCATCTATCGTCAAATGTTGACAACTTGTTTATGAGTCAATATTATAACATTACTAAGTTACAGTAACCATTACAAAGAATTAATTAATAAACTTGATACATAATAAATTTGCTTAAGCTGTTTACTGATACCTTATGTTTTACAACTTAACCGAATATGTATAATATTAATTTAGCTTATGTCTATAGGAAGTAAACAAATTTTAGTCACAGATCTTGTTTGTGTTTTGCCATTAGGTAACTTAACTTCTACAACTCTGACCTTATTGTCATGACCAGGAAACACATTTATAACTCTGGCCATTGGCCAGCATAAAGGTGGTGTACAACTATCCACTAAAATTACCAATGACCCAACTTGTATGTTAGGTAAAGGAGTTTTCCATTTTGGCCTAGATTGCAATACATTAAGATAACTTCTACTCCATACCTTCCAATAGTGTTGATACATATTACAACAAATGTTCCAGAACTTAAGTCTATTAACAGGTATGTCGGTTAAGTCCCTTTCAGGAAAGGCATTTAAGGCTGTACCTATCAAGAAATGACCTGGGGTCAAGTAAGTATAATCATCTATATCTGTGGACATTGGAGTTAAAGGTCGACTATTTAAAATAGATTCTATCTGAGTTAGAATTGTACATAACTCTTCATAAGTAAGCAAAGCCTTTGACATCACACGCTTAAGATGATATTTAGTAGATCGAACTGCAGCCTCCCATAATCCACCGACAGATGGAGAGTAGCTGGGTATGAATGTGAACTGTACACCCTGTTGAGCTGCATATGATTGCACTTGCTGCTGGTGGTCACGGGAGGTCTGAAGTTTAAATAAATCAGCTAAGTGGTTCCTTGCACCCTTGAATGTGGAAGCATTATCACAATAAATGTTGCTTGGTAGGCCTCGCCTCGCAATAAATCGTTTCAAGGCAGCTAAAAAGGCAGGCGTAGTTAGGTCAGAGGTCAGTTCAAGGTGAACCGCCTTGGTTGCAAAGCAAACAAACACGCATATGTAACCTTTCGAAACCAAAGCGCGCCTAATCCTCGACTGCTTGACGGCAATCGGGCCTGCAAAGTCCACACCAACTTTCTGGAAAGCTCTGCAGATATTAACACGATCATAAGGCAAGGAACCCATCAGCTGTTTGGCTGCATCAGCCTTTAATCTAAAGCATACAAGACACTTATGTATAACTTTCTTAGTTTCATTAACACCATTAATTAACCAATATTTTTGATTTATCGATGACAAAGTTATCTTGTGACCGGCATGTAAATTTCTAACATGTTCATGTTTAATAATTAAATATGTAATTCGAGATTTATTGGGAAGAATGACTGGATGTTTTTGTGAATAAGGAATTGTTGCAAAGTTCAGCCTTCCACCTACTCTTAACAAACCTTTGTCATCAATAAATGGGTTAAGTGATACAATATTACCCTTTAGGGGTTTATTTCGCTGCAAACATTCAATTTCGTTACAAAAATATTTTTGTTGTTCAGACTTAATTATTAATAACATTGCATTATTTAATTCTTCACTAAGCAAATAATTATTTTTATTCTTATTATTTGTTCTTAAATTATTACAAAAGCGCAATATATAAGCTAGAATTCGCTGCATTTTGTTAAGATCAGAATATTTATCAAGAAACTCTAAGCACAGAACTGAGTTGTCAATAGGAATTGAGCATACCATAGCATTGGAGGATGCAGAGCCACTGCAGGCAGACCTTACCTCAGGTAAGTCCGTAGGTATAGAAAATTCATTAAGCGGTTGGTATGCGCTGTCGTGCAGAAAGCTGGGGCCCTCCCACCAGAGTGGGTGCTCATGCAACTCATGCGGCTTCAGACCTCTGCTGAGGCAATCAGCAGGGTTGTCATTGGTATTGATATAAGACCAAATGTATTTATCTGTATGTTGTAAAATAACCTTTACTCTGTTCGCAACATAAATATTAAGCCTTGTAATATCAATTTTAAGCCAGGACAAAACTACTTGAGAATCTGAATACAAAAGGACTTCATTTATGGTTAACTTAAGACTTATAGCTTGGTGAACTTTTGAAATTAGCTTTGCCAATATTAGACAAGCATTCAGCTCCAAGCGAGGTACAGAAAATCTTTGGTGCAAGGGATTTACCTTTGACTTTGAACAGAGCAAAGTTTGTTTTACCTTACCTATATCGTCGATCACACGTAGGTATATACAGCAACCATAGGCAGATGAACTGGCGGCGTCTGCAAATCCTACTAATTGCACTAATTTATAATTATTGTCACACATAATATTTCTATTTATGTGAATAGGCCTCATACTAGATAAATCTTTATAAAAATCAAACCATATCCTTCTCAACTCATCGGGTAAAGAGGAATTCCATCCCAATTTAGCAGACCATAGCTTCTGAATAATTAATTTTGCAGTTACAATTATTGGCCCAACTAGCCCTAAAGGGTCAAAGAGTTTGGCTATGTGACTCAATATTTCGCGTTTGGTACTAGGGATGCTACCTGAGGAGCCAGGACTGGTTATGTTAATGGTGTCTGTTCTTGTGTTATAGGAAACACCTAAAGTTTTTAAACTATAATTTTGTTTTTGAAGATCAACTTCATCAAAGTGTTGCTGATCAAGGGGTACATCCTGTAAAATCTCTGCATTATTGGAAGCCCATTTATGTGCCTCAAATCCTCCTAAATGTAATAATTGAATCAATTGTTGTTTCATTTCTATTATTGATTCTAAAGATTCACTGGAGACTAAAATGTCATCACAGTAAGCCTGATTGCGGAGAATAAATGATGCAGCAGGAAACTCAACTTGATATTGCATTGCTAACTCAAGTAAGCACCGAGTAGCTAAAAATGTGGAACATTTAAGTCCATATGTAACTGTATTTAATTCTATACATTTCATATGTTCCTCTGGAGAATCTCTCCACAAAATAAGTTGTAAAGACCTATATTTAGGATCGAGGTCAATTGAACGGAACATATTTTTTAAATCTGTACTGAAGGTGTAAGTACCTATTCTAAAGAGCAATAAAATATCAAATAGGTCTCTCTGTACAACTTTACCATTTAACAATATGTCGTTAAGGGAACGACTTAATTTGGTTAACATTGAACCATCGAACACAACCCTACATTTATTAGTCTTTTTATCTTGTCTTATCACAGCATGATGTGCTAAGAAGAAGACTGCATCTTTAGTGAGATCGTATTTATTGATATTAATGAATGAACCATGGCCTAATTGCACATATTGATGAATGAACTGCTTATATTGCTCAAACAAGTGCGGTTCTTTTTTGAATCGTTTTTCCAAGTTATAAAATCTTTGGAGTGCTAAGTTAAATGAGTCACCCAAAGTCTCATTTACCTTATTTAATGGCACTTTTAATGGCAAAGCAACTTGAAATTTATTATTATGTAATATAAATGAATTTTGAAAAAATTGCTCACTTTGATCAAACTCTGAACTACTTTCAGGAAATATTTCAGGCACACTTTCGGTCTTCCAAAGATTTGAGACAGCACTGCTAATGTCAGAGTCACATTGTCTACAAAACAAATTAACCCTTTGCTGTTGAGAATGACATTGATTTGATATGGTACCTGCTATTACATGTCCAAACTTGGTATTCAAAAAATATGGTTGCCGCTGACTGTCACGTGAAGTTGTTTGCTGGCTGGTGCTTAAAACAGGATCTGTGCCGCTACACTCTTCAATTGGAGGCAGCAACACCTGGAAAAACACATCAGCAGCCAACAAAATGTGTATATTACTTGGCACGTCAAATGTAGGGTCAGCAAGCCTTATGTTAGGAGGCACAACAATATCCCGTCTATAAAGTTGTTGTTGCGGTAGTTTTGATGTAATTTGATCAATGACATAGCAAGAAATAGGTATTTTAAACTTTGTCACTGTGGAGTGAACCTCTAACTGAACACATTGAGTAATATTTGTGTGCAAGTTACCTATACCTATGGTACCTGTATTTATTTTTCTAGGCCTTAAATTCAAAACTCTCACAAGCTCCGTTGTAGCAAAGGAACTTTGTGAGCCACTGTCTAGAAGCGCCTTTACAAACACCTCAGTGCCATTACTCATGATAAGCTTGACACGTACCGTTGGTAACAAAACCTGTGTGTGCGAATTCTCAGAGACCATATTTATTGAAGACATGGCCGGCTCATCTGAGTGTAGCAGAGTATTATGTAAACCTTTGCATACATTGCACTTAAAGTGAAATCGACACTTTTTAGAGTGTTTATTTAAACAAATGTTGCATAAATTATTGTCTATGGCAAATTTTGTTCGCTCAATAGAATGCATCATTTTGAATTGTGGACAATTAAACAGTTTATGGTTTAACTTACATAGTATACAAGAAGCAGTGCTTGTAGCTATGTTGCTCGCAGCTGATGACTTGGCTCGCTGTGGCCCCGGCAGCGCAGTGTGCAGCTGCTGTTGTGGCCCACGTACAGCGGGCTCAGCATCCTCCAATGCTAAGGCCCGTTTGTCTAAGAATTCGCAAAGTGCCTTAACAGTAGGTTCTGTATCAGACTGACGACTGAGCTGATACTCCTTATTGGAGAGAAAATCGAGCTTCTTTATTAAAATACATAGAATAATAGGATCCCATGTTTCAACTGGATGATTTAAATTTTTAAGAGCAGCTAATTCTTGCCTAACTATACATACAAAATTTCTTAAACTAGGGGAGGTTGATTTAGTTATACATTGCATCTCTAACAAATTATTAATGTGCTCATTGGTAATTTTGAACTTGTTGTCATATCGTTCTTTTAATATATTAAGGGATTCACTATAACTCTCACTGATAAGAGGCAAATTTTTAATTAATGAGTATGGTTCGTCTTTTAAGTAGTTTCTTAAATAATACAATTTTTGTATGTCCTCCAGTGAGGAGTCATTGTGAATCAAGGACTTGAACAATGCAATAAATGTTTTGTACTCTTGAAACTTACCACTAAACATTGGTATGCTTATGTTAGGTAACTTAGTCATAGCGCGAGACTGGGTCGCAGTGGCAGTGCTGAGATCTTTGTCGGCAATGGCCTCACGGAGCCTTATTAAGGCCTGTTCGTATTTTGACTCGTACTCTTCGAAGGTTTTGTCTGCGGTTTCAATAGAAATCTCCTCCAGTTTGTTGAAGAGAATCGTCAGACGATCGATTTTGACTAATAGAGCTTGTTTGGTCAAGTGCGCCAACGCATCCACACTTTGCATTGTGTTCAGTAGTCTTGTTAACGATCCTTTAACGTGGCTTGCCTTTCCTAGGAGCTCCACCTTTCCAATTTGCGGCGTAGGACTCGTAGCCATTTTGTTGGACGCGCTTCGCCACGACCGACGATATGACGCAATAATTGAGTGAGATTATCTCCTGCTGAAACTTGTTCTCCAGTTGATAGCAGTAACACGTAATATACACTAATTGTGACACTCTTATACTAATGCTTCGTGAATTAATTATAAAAGTTATAAAACGAAAAATTGTGCACAGTAAAATTGCTGTTGCTCGCGTGTCCGTGTCGTCTTCATTTGCTCAGCTTGTCGTAGAAAGAAATGCTTGCAAGCTGCTCGTCGATTGGCCGAGTTGCGCTAGCGACGCTTCAGATCGCGCTGTGATTGGCTGATATTGACTGCTGTTGTCAGCAGTGCCAACCTCAGCGACGCCGCACGCGATCCAACCGAACTTGCAAGAAATGGCGCTCTTCTCAAGCGATGAATGATATTTTGACTGACCTGTTTCGCGGCGTTGTTGACTTTTCGTTCGATGTTTTCTTTTACCTTAGCTCGAATGGACCATGTTCTGCAGTAGGCTGGTATGAATAAAACTTCGAATGTCCAAATCAATATTTCTATTAACCACCAGGCACAGTAGGTACATTACATCAGCGGCGCGGTGAGCAAGCAGAGAGAGAACGGAAGTACATATATGGTATTATTACATATTTAACGGAAGTGCAATGGAGCACAGATAAACATATTATAGATTATATAGTTTGTAATGTGTAAGTAGTACAGACTATATTTTAATACTTTGACATAAAAGTACATTTTATTTGTTAGGTTCCTAACAAGGACTTAATTTCGGTTTTGTGCATGGAATTCACCTATAACGAACTTATACACCTAAATTCAACGACGCTCCATCGTACTACATATTATAAAGTTTACAAGGACATCCAGTTAGAACAGGAACATTTTCTACGTTTGTTCTTACTTATGAGTTCTATAACTTATAATAACTTATTTTTGTTCATTTCGCCCGGGGAGAACTACTGCTGCTCTTAACGCGACGCTTCCATAACGGTATAGCAGTTTATCAAGATGAACAGTTTCAATTATACGGGTATGTCTCTAGTATGTATAACTTGGCCATTTTAGTGGAGTGTGGCCTACAACAGTGTAATGATAATCCGGGACTGTCACTCAATAATGAAGTTCGAATTGACCGACCGTCTAACAACATGAATTTACGGCGTTGTTGAGTTTTGAACTCGTGAGAAGTCACGTTAGGTTCGTCCATTAAGGAATTGATAAAATGAAGACGCCGATATGCCGTCGGTACCCCAGTCAAGCAGGTTACAGCAGCTCTCGCTATACCCCGACCGGTGTTTATGACGGTGCACTACACCTAAATCCGATCCTGAGTCCAAGTCCGGGTAAAAAGATACACCTTGGGACCCACAGACCTTTTCATTATCCTACTCAAAGAGCGCGATGACGAATGGAAGGCTTGCACTCACTCCCTCACTCCAGCGAAACCGCTTGTTTATAATGGTGCAAGTTATTTATTTGACATAATTTATTTTTAAAGTTTTTTTTCAATCTATTATTGATGTTGATGATGATGAACGCTGTCATACTCACACTCATCAATGATCGACGATAATGATAGATTTGAACCTTTTTATTCGGCCGGTTTAGGACGCTATCTCTTTTAACACTCTCCACGGGTACTCGAGTTGGCTTTCGCAAGGCAGGATAATTTGGCGGACCAAAGTTACATACGTAAATAAAAATGTTTACTTCCAGCGGGAGAACATCACGAAACAAAAATAATAGCGGCAAAAGTCGAAGTGATTTGTTCAAATCAGTCCGCAAATAAATACAGGGGAAGGGCGACCCCGGTGTCTATATAACTCACTTCCACATCATTAAACGGGGATATATTGACTTGGAGAATGACTGAAGACTAATGGCTGTGAGTCAGTTCGTGTTTGTGGAGGTGCTGGCTGTAGGATAACGGAGTTGTGTATTACGGATGGGTAGGAAGTTCATCACACTCACCAATTGTGAACACAATAGAAGAATATGCAGATCAGTCTTGCCACAAAAGCTGCCCGCCTCGGCCGGTGGCGGCGGCATCCCGCGGCGATATACATACGTATGGGGAAGGGATCCAGCAGTATCTCCCACCAATACTTTATGTGTAGTTGCCAAAGCTAAGAAATCAAGGCTTTACGTTTTTATTTTCATTTATCGTTTCTTACAATAATATAATATGTATAATGGTAATTTCTTTCATTCAGTATATTTTATTAGAATTTATTAATTATATTGCAGTAAACGATACTTGTATTAGTTACCGTCCTCTATATTAAAAACTACATTAAAGTTATTTACTTAGATTACCTGGTTTCATTTCAGCAAGCGACGGTTTCGAAATAAATCTGAAAACTCCGCAAAACTGCTTTTAAACAAAATAATTTCTCCGCAGTGAGAATGGAAGTTTCCAAGCGGGAAAAATTGGCCATTAATTCTCTGCGAATGGCATTTGATACCTAACGAACTTCCTTATAAAAGAAAAGAGTTGAAAGTTCAAAAGTATTGAAAAGTCGAGAAACAATTACGCGACCGGATCTTAAATAAAACTCTGGTTAGCCATTGTTTGTGCAAGGAGCCGTTAACGGTTCAACGATTCTAAGGATATCTTCGACTGTTAACTGCGATTTTTTACTTCGAAGAGAGAAATGTATACGAGTGACCTGTGACATTCGCGTTCCTAAATTATAGCAGCTTAAACTTGGTGAAATTGGAAGAAATAGAATTTTATAAACAAGTTATTTAAAAATAATTTCAGCCTTTGAAAGTACACGCTGACGTAGGCTTAGCCTAACTTACGCTATTTTGACCGGTCCTGAATGTTTGATGCCTAGTGGACAAAATCGTATCCTAAGACTTTGTATATTTCCCAGTCATGGAATCGCGCTGTCGTAGCTCATATTTTTATTTATTTATTCGTCAACATTATCGAGGAAGCAATTATGTAAATCGAATCAACATCTATAACATTATTCAACTCTCGAACCTGCACTTCGAATAAATTCAATTAGGATGTTCAAAGACGTTGGCAGCACGAACGCGGTAGTAAGCGTAGCCAGATTATTATCTGCAGGTGAGTCACTGTCTCCGATACTTCTTTAGACCTCATTCGTTTTAATCTTAGCGCTCTAATCGACAGTATTGGTTGATCGGGCACGGTCGGTAGTCGGATGGGTGACCTCTAGTGTTTAAAAATTCTTCGTCGCTTCCGTGCTTCGGAGTTCACGTGAAGTTATCGGCCCCGGTTGTTATCATTAGATAACAGTCGTCAAGCACGTCGGAAACCTTCGGGCGGCATGAAAAATTCCGACACTTGGGTTGGCCACTAGCCCCTCCACAAATCCGCACTTGATCAGCGTGGTGGAGTGTGCTCTAGGCCTCCTCTTTTATAACTACGGTATATTACTCGTGCTTAGTAGTGGATCATTAATGGGTTGAAGCCAATAAATGGGCAACAGTTGAGATGACTGCACCACAATCATAATGCAATTTGAGATATGGGCTTAAGGTTCAACATACTCCTAAGTAGTCAACATCGCTTGTCAGTCGTCAGTAACACACAAGATATTAACTATGAGAAAAAAAAAACTCCAAAAAAATATCCTTTAACTAAATATTAATATATTTTAGGTAGACAAATTCTATTTCAAGGGACAGCACACATTTTTATATTATATGTCATTTAATTTAATTCCAAAAATAAATAAATATACGGTATCATATGGTTACTTTACAATACAATATAATAGAATATAATTTGATTATGCACACGAAATGGAACAAAAAATTGCAAATTAAAAAGAGGCGCAGTAAATTAACACAAAAAATAAGTGCATACACAGCAAACAGTCTTATCGCTAGATAGTTTTTTGATTAGTAACATATATTTTATGCGAAGTGCAATTCAACCGAAAATACAAAAATTCTAATTGTGTCCATAATAATTACTCCATCGATGGTAGGTGTAACTTACGTGCATATTAACGTCCGGGACGTCCAGCGTGCAGTGGCGGAGTCTGGGATCCGGGAGCAGACTGAGCAGGCTAATGGCGGCCGGCGGGACGGAAATGTGCACTCTTAAAATGTATCTGCAATCTGACTCAATTTCCTAAGTAGTTCCATTCGACTAACGAAGCAAATGGAAATGGTCTTCGTAAAGTTTTTTGGCACGGACGAAGATTCCGTGGAGCGGTATGGTATTGTTGGAGCAAATAATGCAGCATTTCCTTTAGCCGTTCGTTGAAAATTAAAACTATTCTGGCAAGTCTGCGAATAGTTGAAGGGAAGTAAGCCGCGGTAATCGGTCTCGGTATTTATGGGCTCCTAGTTAGTGTTCAAGAGAAATGAGTTGTTATCTGTTTAATAAATTACTCCGGGGCCGCCCCGCTCGGAACTTCTGTATTAATCTGTTATACTTGTTCAGCTATTTTTATTGTTAATGGGATATACGTAAGTAGATTAAACAATTGTTGTTCTGTTTGATCGAGTAACTTGTGATCGGCTCGGAAGAATTTGTTCATATTCACGATATTTGCTGTCGTGATGACCCTGTGATTCAGTAGTACTTTTGTGAGATTTATGTATCTATTATTGACAAATGTAGTATTTATTAATTATATTAAATATTTCACAGCAATCTTCAGTCAATCAAAATTAAAATTTATCTGATAAAACTAGATAAGATCGCTCCAGACCAGTTAGTTCTATCAGAACCATCCTTTTCTACTTGGGTCTCTATTGATAAATATAGTTTCCATTTATTCCGTGCGTACTGACTTCTCAGCTAAGCTACACGTTTATTTTGGAGTCTAAAGAGTAACCGCCCCTACAACTAAGAGATACAAAAATATCTCCTCGCTCTAAAATCACTAAAAAACCCCGACGATAAATTAAAAATACTCAATGATTATAATAAATAACAACTACGTCACACAACCCGCAAGGTTAATAAATTCAGCTGCGAAGGTTTTTAAAGTGGAAATCCAATAAAACTTCATTTCTTGTCTTTGAAGAAAAAGTTACTTAATTAGTTATTTGCTACAAAGCCATTTCATCTTAAAAAGGGATCTTATTACATTTTTACTTTTATTTCATTTGGAAACAATTCAGACTCAGGCATTTTCATGAATAAAATCTATCGTTTATGTATTTATTGCGCGATGTCAGTCAGTTTTTATTTTCCAATAGTTGTGATGCGTAACTACATTTATTTAAGTACTGATCCTCTCGACGGTGATACAGAGATGCTTACTAGTCGTGGGATCGCTTGGAGACTGACCAAAGTCCGTAGCTAATGCTCAATGCAGATTTGGCTCGCATTTCCTCATGGTGTCAATCAATTGGACTTAAAGTTAATCAGGACATAACTCAAGTCATCATTATTGGAAGTTCTACAATGGTGGCTAAAATTGATTGATCGACATTGCCTACTTTAGTATTTGATGGAGCCCATATCCCGTATTCCGAAATTGTTAGAAACCTGGGATTGGTTATGGACTTCAGCCTTTCTAGGGTACCACAGATAAAGGAGGTCAGCAGGACACTGTTTACTATCATCAGTTTGCATACGCTTAAAAACTTATCACTTCTTTACTATTGCCGATTCTTGACTACGCTGATATTTGTTATTTTGACCGAACTGAGGAGCAACTAAACAAACTTGAGCGTCTCCAAAATGTATGCATTAGGTTGATATGAAAACTTCGCAAATATGACGATATTTTTGAATTCCGTAATAAACTCGAGTGGCTCCTTATCCGACTTCACCGGAATGCTCATAT
>DWJP01000027.1:0-11450 GCA_018249035.1 Atrytonopsis hianna hianna | reverse complement strand
AGTGCGGTTGCATCGCTCTAGGATCGGACCTGTTGTGTGATCGTGCTGTTGGCTCTGAACGGTCGAATAATTTGTAGAATTCAATGTATATTTTTCTCCGACAAGAATGAGATTTTTTTAAAATAAAACACAGTAGGTACTTACTAATATTAGTAATACTGTACAATACCCGCAATCTAACTTGGCTGGGCTGAAGTTCGTTTTCCGAGATATTGGCGCGCGTGTATAATCGCCGGCCAATCAAAATACGGTGGTCATGATGGGGCTTCGGTAGGGATGCGTTGCTTCATATTCGCAGACCATTAATATAAAATTATATAAAAATATATACATATTTTAGTTCGTTTTTATATCGATTTAAAAAAAATCATTAAATGCTGTTTATTATGAATATAATTATATATATTTTTTGTAATAATACAATTATTATATTTTAAAGTGACACGAGGTCTGCATAAAAATCTGGAATCAAAATTAATACGTCATACGCGCCTGTGACTACCTTCTAATATAATAGCCTATGCTAATAAAATAGGCACTATCACAGGACTCCGACAAAACGCTTGTTGCAGGGTTTTGTTAAATAGAGAAATAAATATTTTTTTTTCTTCTTTCTTATATAATTGTAAACGTGGATTATGTATATTCGCATCTCTATTCAACCGCCCGCACTCCCCGCTCTTGTCACCATTTAGTACCTCCAAACTACATATGCACAATCACTCGTCGCAGTCGTAGCTATATTCAATCCGGCAGAGTTCGATTGCGCGTATTGTACCGAGGCATACCTACCTAATTAACCTAGATGAATTAACCGAGGTTTATTAAGTCCACACCATCATTAAATAACGGCGTTAAAATATCTGAGTAAGCATACAAATTTTATATTCATAGGTACCTACGTATCGACATTTGGAGATGGGTTGGTATTTTTACCATGTAGGTATACCTAACCTTTACCTTAAACATTTAAAAATAAGGTAAGTACCTACTTATCTGCGTAACACTTTTTCGCACTCATTAATTTGGACGCTCTTTCTTCATCTAATTTTTTAGTTTGATTTGGTTATAATAATGTATTTTTATTTCTGTAGAAGGATGTTCACGTATATTTTTACACAATTCTAGAAATTCATCTTTTTCGTCTTCATCATAGTTTCGTAAACTTACTTTGGAAAGCAGTAGGATAGCCGTTAGGTAACCCTGTATAAAGGTGTTATCGATTATTAAGGCTCTGTAAATACCCCAGTATGCAATTTCCGGTATAAAGTCATTCAACATACTATTCAGAGCTTTGAAGAAAAGTATGTATATACGAGGAAAATGTTTATTACAATCTTCTTTTAAGTAGTCAATGCACTTATTGCCAAATTCATTTTCGACTTTAATACACATTTTTCCCCAACTCGACTTTGGTTCGTATTCTACATCCAAAATCGATACAAATGCTACGGTTAATTTCCATTTAGTAAGTAACGCATAATTAGCTTGAATTTCCAATGCGCATTTTAGTTCTTCCTCTATAAGTAAAAACATTTTATGAGGATTTACTTTCTTCATATCAATAACGTATTTTTTGATATCGGAGCGTAATGTATCTAATAATTTTATAAAATTTTTCCTAACAAAGTCTTTAGTTTTCCATAATGGAAAGCATTGTTTTAATATGGGCAATAAAACTTTATTGTATTTTGCCAGTTGACTGTGCTCGTCGGCTGTGCAGAGTAAATACGACGAAATTAAGGAAATGACGCAACCACGTGACCACACCTCGGTAACATTTTTGGTAAATTCTTTAGAAACAAATTCTAAAATAATTCCAACAACAAAATTAGGTTGCAATTGTTCTAAAATTTCTGTAGCATATGCGGTGAAAGTTGTATAGAATCGTTGCTCATAGTTTTTGTATTCATTACCAGCATTTAATAGTTGATGTATAAAATTATAGCTTTTCATGTAAAACAGTCCTCTTATTTCGAAAGGTACCTTTTCTACTTCAAATAAAATCTGATATATTGCTTTATCTTCCTGAAATGTTATGTTATCGATAAATAATTCCATCAGTTCCCATGTTGCTTTGATTTTATTTGAATCTTTTTGTTTGCAGAGTAATTCATAAACAGTTTTAAACATTACAGATCGAATAGATGCATTTTTATTATTTTTCCAAATATTAGATAGATGATATAAAAGTTGTTCGTATTTTAATTTAGAGACCGCAATACGAATGCCATGCTTTTGCAAAGACACCGGGGCGTCTAGCAAGTACGGGATATACTTTTGGCCGCTCAAATTGTTCAAGTTATAGAATATTGAGTGTAAGGAGGGCAGGGCATATTGTAAATAATCTCCCTTAGCGAATCGAAGTATGATTTCAGGAGAAGGTTGTGGGCGGGAATAATGCATGTTTTTAGCAAATTGTTGCTGAACGCTTAATTCAATTTCGTCTATTTTTGCCCAGTCGACCTTGGCTTCTTTTGGTGTATATTTCTTGATAAGTTCTTGTAATTGTCTGAACGGTAACAAAATACTTAAACCACTTGTTGTTGCTTTATGATTTCCCAGACTTTTAAGATTTTCAGTATACGTTTTAGTAACATCTTTCGCTAAGCTGGAAGTCCAATATATTTTTATTTTTCCCAAAATGTGTCTTGGTGACAATTTATCACTGCATAACATTTTATTGACTACTATTTCATTTCGTTTTAAAAGTGATGGATCGTGTTTCAAAGCATTAAGAAGAACTGAATTCTTTTGACAAAGCTCGAGAGATTCTTCAAATAATGGCTTCCTCCACGTCTTTTTGATGTTAAACAATGCCTCCATGCTTGCAGTCCAACATTGATCATTTTTCACTTTTACAAGATCTTTAATAATATCGATAATTGTAGGATAGCTTTCTAACTCTTTTCTATAATCTTTTAGCAAGTTTAGAGTTACCTCTAAAGTATCAACTTTTTCTTTGAATTCGTTTTCGTTTGTTGTTTTGCATTTTGTAAGTTTTGCCATAATCAGATCGTAAAGGTAAATAAAAATCAGTTCTTTTTCTCTGGTAGACAGTTTCTTTTGGTACGGAAGCAGGGTATTAAATTGAAATTTATTTTCAACAATTTCAGGAACCTTTTTCTTATGTAGTACATTATATAAAATAATAGACTCTACTATTACATGTTCTGAATTTTTTGATTGATTGTAAATATCAATACGTTTGAAAACATCATTTAGAATATTCCAAGTATTTGTATCATAATTGATAAAATTATTTTTCAGTATCAATTTCTTGAGTATTTCTTCCTTGACCTCGTTTTCAGTATTTTTTTGGTTGTCTCTTAGGAACTTTAAAAAGGTGCATTCTTGTGACAAGTTATTTCGTGCAGATACTAATACTGTTTCTAACAACGATACTTTACCTTTTGTAGATGTCGTAGATCCTATTATTTCTTGAATTTTCTGAAGAGCTATATCAAACGGTGCAAACTGGTACCAGATGTGATTACTGTTTGACCGATATGAAGCAACGTTACATAATATACGCATAGCCTTTATTTCTTTTTCGGATAAAATACAATTCTCTTTTGATTCATGAATTTTGTTGATGAATACGTCTGTAACGAAGGTAAATCGTATTTCTTGTGGCATCAATTGTATAAATTGTAATAAACGTTTTAAATTGAAGTATCTAAAACAAATATTTTCGTTCATATTTTCAGCTTGATTTATTAAGAAATCTTTAATATTTTCTTGCTTTAGGCATTTAATGAATGTTGGCAAATGTAGTACATTGAAGTATTTATCAAAATTATTAATAACTCTGTTCGCAGAATTTTTCATTAAGACAGTTGTAGCTTTTTTGTTAAATTTTGGAAATGCGTTGGCTTCTACTAGATCTAAAAACCAATCAACATTGGAGGATAACAGAAACATGCAAGCTTGTAGAGCTTTAGACTTCTCGTGTGCCTCTACATTTTTAATGTATATTTCGAGCACAGTAATTGATTTTTCGCACAGTATTCTAAGTAATGTTGTTTTTATATGTTGGACGTGATTCGCTATGTTTTCGAGAATGAATTCCACTGAGCAGCATGGAAGCCACTTGACAGCTTCCTTGGGGTTTTCTTCAGAATAGTAAAACTGTTCGGCACATTTCTGGTCTTTTAAAATATTTCTTATGTGCTTGACGAGTTTTATGATAGCTTTTGTGCACATTTGAGGAAATAAATTCGTTTGTAAATATTCAGGATTAACAATATGGGTATAGCTGGGGCCATTAATTAACCAATCAGATTGTTTGAGAGCCCTCGATACGTAGAGCATGTCATCGCAAGTTAAAACTTTCAAAATGTATTCTACATTTTTAGTATGACTGGCTACGTCTATATTCAGTAAATTGGTTATGTCAGAGTCGTCAAAGTTAAAGTCTTCCGCGCTCACTGTTCTATTGCTTTTAATAGTATCTTGAACTAATTTGTTGTAATTTTGATGCTTTTGACCGAGCGTATATCCTTCCAGTTCAAATTCTGCCATTTTGTGATGCTGCAAAAAGAATAAATCTATTTTACTAAATAGGAATGTAATTCGTTAATAATGTAGAGACTTAATATTGATAGTGTTATTAATAAGTATTTATTTATTGTTGTTTAACAGTGAGCTGGATAGATTGGATGTTTCAATAAAATTGTACGAGCAAAAATATCGGACCCTTCATAGACAATAAAAATATGCCACGAGTTTTGCGACCTTAGTTTCAATATGACTCTACTTTGTATGTTACTATTTAAAAAAACAGTAGGTTTGTAAATATGTAATAAAATATATGAAGCAGAATTTCGACCATTTTTAGAGTTTGTGTCATAAGGGAACTTGGCAGGTGTAGATTACATGGGAATACAATATTACGGTACCACCAGATACAGGTTTAGAACCGGTGTTATGATGGAAATGGAAGGTGGGAGACGGAATCTTGGAACGAGCAGACGAGCCACCTGATGGTAAGTGGACACCTACGCCCATGGACACCAATCACACCAGATAGTGCAAGTATTGTATTCGGTTAAGCTAAACTAGTTGCAGACCTGTCTGAGGTCCTTATTCGTGATCAGCGGATGCAGACCTGTCTGAGGTCCTTATTCGTGATCAGCGGATGATACCTCGCGCATGGCAGGTAATCCGATGATTATCTCCAAGTCGCTTCGGTCTTGTCACTTGCACCTTGGCGTGTAGCTATAACCTTCGTTCGTGCATTATACCACGCTTAATTTGGCACATTAATTCGGGACTTTGTATGCCGTCAATGACGTCCTATAAAGAATCAATTTTCTAGTTGGATTTAAGGTTATTGTTTCGGTCTGCGTCGGAAAATTTAGATACAAATCAGTTTTTTATTCAAATTTCTCGCCATAGAGCGACGAGACCCCTTAACCGAATACAATTCACAGGCATAACCGTAATATCCTATCAAAGATGTGTTCAGTCAATCGATTTATTCAGTGCAAAAAAGGATAGTTAAATATATTAAAAATGCATAAAATGTATTTGTTACATTTATTTTAAACAATGAACAATACTTAGTCACACCGCTTAGGTACACCTATCATAATACAAATACTTAAACTATGTTAAATATACAACAAATATGCCTCTTCATAACAGACCGACAAAGTATTTTATGATTGATAGCATTCATTTCTTCGAAGACTCCATTGATAATGCATTCTCACTTCAGCGGATGGATGAGAGCCCAACACCTCGCATAATTTCTTATTTTCTTCTTTTTCTTCAATATCATTAAGAAATTTGGGTAGGAGTTTGATAACCAATAAATGTCCTTCGATTAAGCTAGCGTGATCTTGAATCGCTTTTAAAATGGCTAATTCAGTTTTTATGTTCAAACGAAGTTGCATAAATAAGGTCTTAAGAGCTTTTGATAATAGCGTGTAAATCGAAGGAAAATATTTTTTTATTTCCTCGTTTAATACATCCATGCAAGCTTTACCGAACTCTTGTGCGGCTTTTGCGTATATTATATTACCTTTTGAGTTACTACTTTCATTTTCTGTCTGATCTTCAACAAGTTTAACTCTGTATTTTTCAATAAGTTTCATGTATTTCGCTGCAAGGTTCCAAGTCATTATCAGCACATAATAATCTTCGCCAGAAAAGTTTTTTTCCAAATCATTATGAATGTCATTAAAAAGTTTTATTGGGGTTATCATATTTTTATCTATTACTATATCTATTACTCCTTCATGTAACTGCCTCAGAAAACAGTTAAAATTATATTTTACAATATATTGGCTACCTTTTATGTCATTTATGAAACCTAAGTACTTTTTCAGCAGTGGAGTAAAAATTTTTTCATATCTTTGTGTTTGAATAGCCTCAGACTTAGAAGAAAGTAGACATGTAGATATTACGTATGTAAATGAATAGAATAACGAATCGTTCGTGAATTCTTTATCAAACGAGTCGAAGATTATTTCGAAGGCAAAATCTAAATCTATAAATTCCATTATATCTAATGTGCTAGTGATTATAGATTGAAAAAATGCGGCACAATTTGCTTTTGGTGGCAAAGTTTTTAAATACCGATAACTTTTTATGCAAAAAGCTTGTTTGACTGAAAGGGGTACTTCATTCGCACGGCTTAATGTAATGTAAATAATTCGATTCTCGTCAAGTGTTAAGTCATCTATAAAGGTATTTAGTACATGCCAAATTTCTTTAATTTTATCTTCATTTTTTTCTTTGCGCATTAATTCGAACATAAGTATAAAAACAGAAGCTCGAACTAAAGAGTTTTTAGTGGATTTCCATGTGTTTTGACATATCAGTAAAAGTGAATTTATGTTCATTTTAGCAAATGCAACTCTGAGGCCATGCTTCTGTAAGGAAAACGGTGCGTCTAGAAGTCTTGGTATATATTTGATACTTTTGTCATTACTCATATTGAAGAAAATTGAATGTACAGAAGGAAGAACATATTGTAAATAGTCCCCTTTAGCATACAATAAAACAATATCTACGGAAGGCTGCGGTCTAGCTAAATGCATATATTTAGCAAAGCATTTTTGCATATTAAGAGTAAATTCATCTGTTTCTCCCCAAATAATTTTTTCATCTTCCGGAATATATTTGCATAATATATCGTTTAATTGCTGTTTTGGTAACAAAATACATAACCCTCGTACAGCCGGTTTATATTTAGTTTTATCATTAAGCTGGTTTCGAAAAGTGTCTTCGAAAGTCTTAGCCAGAGTTTGAGGCCAATATATGCGTAGTTTATTAAGTAATTGTGTCAAAATTAAAGAATCATTTATGAATATGGCTTCTTTACATAACATTAATATTTCTGGACCGTGTTTAAGTGCATTTATGCAAGTTTCTTGAGTTGTGTGTAATAATAGCGATTCTTTAAACATGTGCTTTCGCCAAGATTTATTTACTTTATATATATCAGACAAGTCCTCATCCCACGATTTATTGTTTTTAATTTCAATAATTTCTCTTACTTTTTGTAGAATAATACTATAATTTAAAATATTTTTTTTCCAATCACTAAGCAGGTTTAAGACATTTTTAATGTCTTCCATAACTTTCTTCAAGTCTGATTCATTGTTAATCTCACGGTTTTCAATTTGCGTACTTATTAATTGATATAAATAGTTGAATATTTTTTCTTTTTCCTCATCGTTTAGTTTTGTTTGAAATGATTTTAATGTATCGAAATTAAATTTCTTTTCGACTATATCGGGTACTTTTGTATCGTGTATAACTTTATATACTATAATATATTTAAGGAATGTCTGAACGTAATTTTCAGATTCGCTATAGACTTCCATACTATAGAATATGTCATTAAGAATCTTCCAAGTTTTATCGTCAAATCGATGTGAGTTCGATTGAGATAATACAATATTAACAAAGTGGCTTTTAAACTTGAACGGTTCATTCATGTGTTTTTCTCGATAATATTGTAACACGGTGTGTAAATTTTGCGAATTTCTTCTAGCACAATTCAAGAGCACTGCAAATATTTCATTTCTTTCACTAGGATTTGATTCCATGCGAATTAATTTCTTTAAATCGGCAAAGGCAGTAGAAAATGGTGCAAAACTATACCATTTGTATAAATTTGCATTGCTTGATTGCGGTAGGTTTCGCATTGCACAGCATGATATTAATGCATCATCTTGTAGTAAATCGTCCTTAGCACCATATGTCATTACATCTACATTATCCTTCGATTTTTCAATAAATATGCGTTTTATAAAATCAAATCGACCCTCAGCAGGCATATACAAAATAAAGTGTTTTAAGGTTTCCAAGGTAAACCAAGATTTTAAATTATTATTTGTCAAATGTTTTAGAAGAAAATCTTTTATATCTTCTCTTTTCAAATATTTGACGAACGTTGGAATATTAATTCGTGTTGCAAATTTTTCAAAATTGTCTAATATTATGTCAGGTCTGGCCTTCATTATTATTTTAGTAGATTTCCGATTTAATTTTGGTATGTTATAATTCTCTAGAGAATTAACTACGTTTATAAATTTTTCCACATCTTTGGTTAATAAAAACGTAGTTTTTGAGATTAACCTTGCTAAATATTTCTGATTCTTCCGAGCATAGATTTCTAAGATAGTAGCGGATTTTTCGTAGAGTCTTTTTGCTAATTCGTGAGAAATAATTTTAGCATGTTTTTCTACTACTAATTCAATAAACGGAATTGAACAATTCGGCAACCATTTTAGAGCCGTTTGTAATTCCTTTTTATCTTCGTAATATTTAAAAAACTGTTCAACTCGTTTCTCGTCTTTTAAGTTTAATCGAATGATTAGGATAAGTTTACGGCCTGCTTTGGATGTCATTTGTTGCATTAATTGGGTATGCAAATAATCAGGGTTGATGATGGTTGCGTATTTTGCATCGGTAACTAGCCACACTGATTGTTTCAGTGCTCTTGACACAAACAACATATCTTCACACTTAAGAACTTCAAGGATGTAGTCTACGTCTTTTCCTTTGCAAGCGAGGTCTATTTTAAACAAGTTGTCTAAGTCAGGTTCATTGTAGTCTATTTTTTTTATTTCCCACGAAGTATTTTTTGTTGTAAATTCGTTTACCAATTTATTGTAGTGTTGATGTTTTTCCCCTAATGTTTCACCATCCAGTTTTAGGGTTCCCATCATGGACAACTGTAAAAAAAATACTGCATAATTACAAAGGTATATTTGGTATTTTTTGCAATAGAATTCATCACATCATGCAAAGTATAAATGTTCAACTCTTAAAGAAGGAGATTAATTCATCATATATTACCGCAGAACCGTGAACACCGCTAGTTTACAATCTCATCTCGTCAGACCATATAGGCAGTCGATAATTTGAAAATAAATTATAATATTATATCTTACGCATTCATTATAGGTAGTCTACGATCTATCGATAACAAATCGTCAAATTATGAACAAACGTATACTTTTCGATAGGGTTCCTAATCCATTCAATTTAATCACCTGTAAAATTGTAAACTGTACCCGATTGGCCGAGGGTTTCATAATAAAACACAACTCTTGAATAATTTGGTGATTGTTAAATTATTTTTCAATTAGGTATTACATTTTAGTTATTTATTAAAATCTGATTTGTTTTTTAACGTGCTTTGCATGCTACAGTTAACTGTTTGTCGGTTTCCCATGAATGGATTATAAAACTAATGAGAAATAATGCCTTAAATTTTAAATGATTTGTTATTGTGAGCTATTGCTTACAACCCTTCGACAATTTACTTTCTAACGAGATAGATTATAAACTAAAGGTCTAAAGGTCTCGACTTTCACCCGGCACCAACTTAACTGATTGAGTATATTAATTTATGAGCTTCGTATCTCGTTGCGTACGATTGAATTTGGAACGTATGTTCGAAAGACGGCGTCGAACGTACGTAGTTCAAGTATACATTCGAAATTCAACCGTACAGAACAAGATATAAAGCTCATAATTGAATGTACTCAATCAGTTGAGTTGGTGCCGGGTGGGAGTTGGGTTGATGTAGTATGCGTACTCCTTAATGGTTTAACATTGCTCCAACTATAAATTTCTCAAGTTTGCATTCTAGAAAAGAATTACTTCCTTCGCTTTGTGTGAAGTATAATATCGAAGAAGAGGAAGTCTTCACACCTCAGAATTTTCCATGATGTTCTCATAAGTGTAGATACTGCCAATCTGCAGGTAGCCAATTTGGCAGATTACGGCCTAAGCCCTCGTCATGGTGACATCAGAGACCAATAGCGGAATATTTACAAGATAAGATAACAATATAGACACTATAAAAAGATACTGGAAATTCTTCAATACTTTATTTTCAAAGCATTTGATGTGATAAATTTCTAAATTGATTTTGTTAAATTTAATTTTGTGTATGTTAAAAATGGATTTAAAATAGTTTACCTCAGCTAAAGAAATATACTTTGATCACTGTTAATTAATGTTTATAAAATATTATGATGAACTAAAAAAATATATTTAAAATATATAAATTATCTATTATTAAAAATAATCTATAATTTGTTATAGGCATAAAGTTTATAAAAAAAATGTGTGAATTTATAATACTAATAGTTAAGTATAGTGATGTGACGGTCGGTATCACTTGTAAGCTTATATTATTCTGGTGGTCTGTTGTAAAAGTATTGTAAATAATTATAATATTTTTTGATTATTATCCTGAAAATTTAATGAGATTAATGGGTAATTGAATACGAAGATTTGCTCTGTTCTGTTCTCGATTACAGTTTTAAATTATATCATATTCTGTTATGATATGGGTATTCATCGATGTATTTTATTTATATTTCAACAGTTACATAAAGGAGTGCGCACACTACATAGCCTCAACTACCACCCGGCACCGCCTCAATTAAAATGAAAGCATTCAATTATGAGCTTTATATCTTGTTCTGTACGGTTGAATTTTGAACGTATACTTGAATTACGTACGTTCGACGCCGTCTTTCGAACATACGTTCGACCGTACGCAACGAGATACAAAGCTCATAATTGACTGTATTTCAATCAGTTGAGTTGGTGCCGGGTGGGAGTTGAGGCGGTGTAATATGCGCAGACCCTAATGTAATTCAATTAGCAGCATCATATTGAAATCGTACTTGGAGCTAAACGATATGAAAAATGTCACCCACAGTAACTATCATTAATAAAAGAAGTCTTAAAAATTATTGCAGATGCCAAACAAAGCTACATACCTTTTCACTTGGTATTGCCTCCCTACAATGATGTTAAAAATTCCCATACCATATTTTTATACTATTATTGCTACTAACATATTATTATATCCGTACACATTGAGTCCCATTTCATTAATATAAAATAAATAGTAAATAAATTAGTACGTCCTTGTTGGCTAATACTAACAGTAAATTGCTTCAACAAAA
>DWJP01000026.1:0-11493 GCA_018249035.1 Atrytonopsis hianna hianna | reverse complement strand
GAATTAGATTTGATAAATACCTGAAAATATAGTAACTTATGTTTCGTATTCTTTTTTATTACTACTTTGACAAGGACTTATTCGTATGTTTATAATTTTTAATTTAAGTGTAGGTTAGGCTTATTTTATAGTGTCCAAAACTTATATATTTTTGACTTTTTGACTGCCTAGCTTAGGGCTAGTGACAACATCATCTGAATATTATTCTATTGTAGTGCTCTAGTTATCATCTAAATTAAGAAGAGTCTTCCAACACGCGAGTGTATTGTGTACTCTACAGCCTTATTATTGATTGGCTCTTATATCACTGAAGTCTCTGATATCGACCAGGCTTGACGAATTAACATAACAGGCGAGATGACAACAGAATGTCTTTTAAAACACGTACTGTGTAGGTACTGATATTTTGCCGTTAGCTAACTTTGAAATGCGATCCGATTAACTAAGCTCGACTCGATCACTTACAACTGACACAATCTCTTAGTCTATAAACGTTGAGCGTTCCTTATTAACAACAAATTTAAAAGTCGGCTTGGATAGCTAGTTTTATAAAAACAATTTCAGTGTTAAAATATAGGCCTATAACGGGCGAACGTGACGGCGTCGAGCAATATTTTTATTATATCGCTTATAGGTTGCGGGTATAAAACTAGTCACAAACAGTGAAAAATAGAATGATAAAACTGTAAGCGGGAGGACATTAAAAGTATCGTTGGAATATAAAAGTTTGGGCAAGTTTAGGTCGATGCGGCCGTGGCGGATAATGGGGCGTCACTCATCCGTTGCTGGATGCTACAGATTTACATTCACGTGATTTATGACTTCTTTATAGAGGGGAAAAAATGTACAGGAAAATACAAGGCAGACACGTGACGCCCGTCGCGGGTGTCTTCGTGAAACTGCACAATTATAACCTGAACCCTCCTTAACCTTTGAACCATAAACTCGATTCGGGAAAAGAGTGCGTTGCTGTAATCGATTCTGTTGTAAACATCTTATCAAAAAGTCAGTCAGTACCTCTTTCGGTGACTAAGCGCAATCGTAAAACAGAAAATGAAATAATATTTCTAATAAGAATAGTTTCTAAGAAGAATTGGAACAACGTGACACTTATTGAGAATAATTGTCGGGGGAAAAAATTTGTTATCTTTGCGTGCCTTCGATTGTACATTAACCCGTTGATTATTATGGTTTGATAGAATTCATTTGCAGGTACAATACTAATCGAGATGAGGGGATCGATGATTCTTCTAGGTATATATTGATAGTCGCTAATTACTTCACAGCATAAAAAGTGGATTAAAAGAAACAAGCTATTATAAAAAAAATGTTGTCTATTCCCGAGGGATAAATAATACGAAATAATCTATCCCTTAATATAAAAACAGAGGATGGAAACCCGGAAGTTAACAAACAACATTGTATCAACTATTCCCGGATTGTGAGCTGAGATAGCTAAAACCTTGGCACGGAGTGGGACGCGATATGCTCTCGAACAAAATAGAAAAAGGATATTGAATAGGCAAGAAAATGCCGTAACTTAAGAAAATGTCACCCTCTATCACCCGTCTACGTGTTGCTTTGTGTTCAACCCCATCTTGATACTGCCTGAGTTCAGGTTTCACTTCTATAACAAAATAATCTTTGCAACAATGAAGTCGAAGTGTCTGCTATCTTTTACTTTTTCAAATAGTTTTAGCTATGGTTTATCAAACGGATAAAAGATTGGATTGAGGTCGTCACAAAATCAGAGTGACACAAAATTCTTTTATCATTATTTCAACACATAAATGTTCCACTGCTGGTTTCAAGTCGCCTGGCGAAATATGAGACGCACAGGCCTTAGTTCACCACGGTGGCCAAGTGTGGCTTGGCAGAATTCACACACCTTAAGAACATTTTAGAAAACTCATAGGTCATGGTGTATGTATAGGAATCCATAGAATCAAGGGGCTTTTTCGCCTGTTCAATGCTGTTTTGCTGGAGTACTTTGGTGATCAAGGAACGAAGAAATTATGAAAAACGATGTTTTTCGATGTTTATTGACTTTGTACCGACTTATCTTCGACGGTAGTCGTTTATGGAAATGTTTATTTTTTACTCTAGCGAACTATTTTCTTCCTTCTAGAAATAAATAGTGAATAAATTTAGCTGTTGCGCAGTTACTATCTTAAGAATCAATTAAGACTCACCATATCTTTCTTGGTTGTAATACATGCGTCATGCTAGAGATGTTACAATCACATAGTTGGCCTCCTTAATTGCTCATCATTGCTGTGAAAGCATTTGTCCAACAGCGCTTACAAAACATCTATTTTCAATGTGTCACACGTTTAGTCCACCCGACAAAGGCGAAGCTAAAAGAAGGGTGATGATTTTAGTTCATACGTATGTTCTCCTGTTCCCGCAGAGCTACTAAACTACTTATCGTAATTCGACATATGAAGTATCGTTAGAAGCGTCTTGATCGTCCGGTGAATATGGTTAGCCGAAGCGAAACATAGTGAGGAAGCGTGCATATCTCACGATATGATCTCTGGTCTGATCTGGTCAGTATGGTGAACGATGGGTTTAACTCCTTTCAATCGAGGAGAAAAATAAATTTAAATGCTAAACCATACCATACATACATACATAAAAAGGTTATTTAAGAGATTAAAAATGCTATCGAAATACAATATCGTATTATCTGTTCTACGTCTTTCTGTCGACATAAACTCCAAGAGGTTAGGAAGTGCGAGAAAATAAACCTCAATTACTGAAACGTTGTCGTGTGCACTGTCGCATATTGTTTTCGTAATGTACGTACCCAAAATGGAGAATCTGTGCAAAAATGTAAAAAGGTCATCCTTTTATCTCACAATTTGCAATTTGAATACGCAGACAAATTAATCCAGCAAAAATAACCAAAAGAATACAAAGCGGCAACGCGCGAACAACGGTCCGCTCCGAAATATGCGACTGAGGATAACATTACAGACTATTCCGTGTACAGTGTATACAGAAACGTGTTGCTAACTCGACTTTGTCACAATTTTACGTTTTCACCAACATACATTTCATTTCGCTACAAAAATATGTCGACTAAAACTTTAATAAACTAACCTCTCGACATTCCCACTAACCGAACACTAGCGTGGACTGTCGCCACCGAACGAATTTACAATCTTCTTCATATTCAAAGCGCGTTGTTCAATTCCAAAGGTAGCATTTGTTATTCCCTAACAAAAAATCACGCAATGCATTCAGACAAAAACAAGAAATCCCCAGTAACTAATTTTCGCTCCTAGTCTCCTGTGAATAACTGTGGACGTGTGGAAAATATCAGAGGCGGCGTCTTTTGGAGATAATAACCTGTCTTGTTTCCCGTTGTGTTCGTCAAACGCCGTCTCTGTTCGGTGTTCGGGTGTAGAAAGGGAAGGTGGAGGGTTGTTTTGTCACTAACGCGTCATTTGTACTGTTTGCGAGCCCGTTATTGAGCTTGTTTTTGGCAAACTGACTGTCGTATTGCTACGCCCTCCGCCTTCCACCCGAAATGAAAGAGCCTTTCGGTTCAGGCCGGAGAATTGGTTGCCTTCATTACAATTAACGGTCTCTGTTTGCGCGTCTGGCGAAACACTGGTATTAAGAGTAATTAACCGGCTAATTGTGACGGCTACGACGGCAGACAAAATAATGAAAAGATTAAACAAAAGCTCACGTGCTACTTTTGAAATGTTTTATCTGTGTGTTTTTATTTAAGGTAATTAGTAGGTTTAATCTGCTAGATCTTTGGCATGGGTGTTATGTTAGCGTACTGTATATTCTATTAAAAATAATATTGGTTTCTAAGTAATGTGAATGAACCTTATATAATAAAACGTTTGTGGATGACTGAATAGGAAAAAAATTTAAATAATTTTGTGAATGTGACAAATGAGAAATAAACAAATATTCGTTACTTAGTCTACTTAGTTAATCCTCGCTTCGCTTCGGGAAACCTAACTTTTGAGTACTCAAACTCGAAAAAGTTCTTACACGGAATTCTTTAAATGAATACACCTCTTTTATTTTGCGATCCATTGAAATAAAACACGGAATATTATATCAGTGAAATCCGCATTAATATTGGTCAAGCTTATAGTGAATAACAGGAAAAACGCACAGACGAAAAGATTATTGTTATAGAATCTTTTGCGTTAAAAATACCCGGAATAATGGGTTTTATCAAATATCTTTCATGTAAGATAAACTCAAGAACTTGACAATTTTACTACTAACAATAATGCTTTCACCCTCCCTCGGCCATTCCAAGTCAGTCGCACAGTAATCAAATCATTGAATATATATGTTATCAAATCATTATATAGGTTAATTACAAATAGCACAAATATGAAAATCGCAATTATTTTCGTTCAATCAAATGAATCAGAAAGCGCATCACTAAACACGAACGAATTCGAACTCAAAATTCACAATATGAGGACTGAATAAATGAAATAAATAAGTAGAGTTCAATTTATTTTGTAGCTCAATTTGCGATGAAAATGCGACGCACCCTCCGCTAGCCAAATGTATATTAATGTGCCATCCGAACCGCAGCAGTAATATTGTTTTCTTTTTATTCCCCACAACCTCGAAAGCTTTTAGTAGTGTCAACTATTACACTGTCTTTTTACGGTTTTAAGTTGTTAGATGCGTACGAGATAAAACGTGACGCAGTCGTTAAGTTTCATCCTCCAATCTCATATAATATACTTAGGTTCCATTACCTACGTAGTTTCTTTACTGTGCGTAGGTATAATGCCCCTGTATAAAATATTCACAACAATTTCTAACAAGGCGCTTAACTGTAAAATTAGGCACACTTAATAATATATCTATAACCTATAAACGTTATGGAAACTTTTAAAGAGACGTAATTAGTGAAATAGATTTGAACTTAAATTGACTTTCATTTATATCGTACCTATCCAATTTGTATTTTCATCATTTATGTGAATATTATGACAAATTTCCACGAGTTTGCGCTTGTTTACTTGTTGTAACGAGTTTCAAAAATGATCTTCTTTGCCCTTGTTCCTGATACAATTCAAGACTACTACTCGGTGACGAGGTCTCTTTTAGTGAAGTATTACCAATAAAAGTGTGTTTAGTATTTAGTATTTTTAAACTTCAATTTATTAATCCATTAAAATGGCAAACTGGCAGATTGGTCATCTGTACCACCAGATCACTTAAAACCTCGCCTTCCATGATTCTGGCTACACAGGGGCGCCACTAACACATGGTAGTCCGAAAGAGTGGAATGGATTTGCCTTATGTCCTTCAATTTGTGGGAATACCTATGTGGGAAGTTAATTCTTCCGTTTGCACTTAGGCCACATCGTCACAATGGCCACATCATCACAATGGTCACATCGTCACAATGGCCACATCGTTTGAAGGAAGGAAAACGACAGAGTTGTAAACTCCTCGAATGACGATCATGCCTTGATAAAGGAGCACAGATCGCCCCCGTTCAAGTGGACTGATGGCCTTAAGAAGACTGCGGGAAGTTACTTTCGAGTAGTGGACTTAAAAAGGCTGATAGATAGTTTGCACTGATGAAGTAATAAGTGTAATTTTGTATGACGATTGTTTGTCTTATGTCGGGTGCCTATAGTTGGATAATATTTGATTTTCTGCAGGAAATATACTCAATACAATAAAGGTTCTAAGTACAAAACTCAGTGTATGAATTTTATTGGCCAAACTATATTTAGTTCTAAGAATATTTGTATCCTACATTGTATATTATAGAAACGAAAATGTTATATCCACCCGTAGTAACGAAATCGGCCTGAATCAGCAAAGCTTGTTTCGAAATAGGTCACGAAAATACAAGAACGTTTACAATAAAAGTAGTTTAGAATAAGTGTAGTTTTAGTTTAAAACTAAAATCTCCTTTGTGTTTATGCGACGTGGATTGAAAGCGATGCGCAAAAATTTTCACTATGAGACGTATCGGATAAAATTTGGACTCCAATAGCTCATCCATTGTAGTACTTAAGTCTTTTTTTTTGCCGTCTCTACTTATGTCGTTTTTCTCTCACAATACGTACACGTACAGGCCGTAGTCCACGTCACAAGAGATAATTAAATTGGTTAAGTAAATTTTAATACGCACATAATTTAAAAATTAGAGATGCACACAGGATTCGATCCCAGACCTTCCTGTTGTTTCAACGTTTGAACAACTCGTCTATCGCTGTTTATCCTAGTACTTATGTATTCTTCACCACTATCATAATCTTTGATTTCTCAAAACTAGAGAATGAAATGCTTAATCTGTTATCAACTCCTTCACTTCTTATAAGTTCCTTTAACTCACTCTCACAAGTGAAAAAGTCTTCTTTATTTGCTACGTAAGCTATAAATCCACTGAAAATCCATTAAAGTGCTGACAAAGTAAGCGAGCAAGGTAAATGCAACGCGAGCTTCGACCTTTGAAAACATGCATTGTAGGCACCGATACTTTCTATTGAGATCTAATGAAACGGGAGATCCTTATCTCATAGCTTCCGATGACGCTCTTTTACTATTCTCTGAATTTTAAACTCAATGCTGTCGGTATAAGAATGTATTTACATCACTCGTTACTGCGTGGCTTTTTGCATCTCTTCTACGTTCAGATCTCTTTGTAAATGGCGGAGTCAAGCAATAGAAGACTAGATTAGGTGTTGTGTGCAAATGCATTGCAGACGATAAGAGGTCGATTGAATATTATATCAATTTAATAGAACGCCAATTGTGTCTGACTGACAGATAATGTACAGTCTGAAACAGTGGACTTAAAAGTGTAAAACTTTGCACAAGTATTTCAAGTGCGTGGTTGAGATCGGAGGGGATGTTGTCATTAAGTTTTGAAAATTGATCAAACGAATAAGCGCAATAACCACATTACTGCACTTACTAACTGGACTATTACTAACACCAATTTTCAGAACAAACTATCACTAACAGTCCATGCCCCAGTACTACGTACTAACGGACTGACCAACTACCATTCTTAATAACACCCTCTGCTAACTATCCTAGGCCCTATTTCTTGTCTTCTTGAGTCTTGTTCTGTTTTATTCATAGTTGTCATGGCAGCAGCGGAAGGGTTCTGCATGCTTCTTTGCTATCTTTAAACCATAAAGAAGCTCTACGAGGTACTCTACTATTAGGTATGGGGAGAAATCTTTACCTTACAAAACACCGCTGAATGAAGCTGTTCGATCTTAATATACAAGCATTTTAAGTGTTAATCCGTTAATTTAATATTAATCGCTATGGTTAAAGCCTGGTCGGCACTGACATAGCTCGTAATCTAGTACCTCGTAGCGAATTATATTAGTCAAATTTTCCTCTAAGTAAAACTGTATTTATTTGCTCTTAAATTATGGAGATAGGATAATGTGAAAACACTCTTACAGTTTACAATTCGTCTGGTGTCCGGCGATGACGTAAGAATTTTATTACTCTGACGTCCCCCGCTGGTGCCAGCTCTTGGTTCTCTTTCGAGAGGATTAACTTGTAATCCCACAGGAGTACCAATATCATTCATTAGAATGCTATTTCCAGCTTTATTCTGTCCGACACAATGTTTTGCTGGCCTTTGAAATGATTATAAATGACTTTATACAGATTCATGCGAGTAATAACGGTTACGTATGGATTGTTAAAATTCAACCCGTTTTATTCATCTTTAGTCGTATTTTCACGTGTACTGTGAAGGCGTGTTTATGTATTTAAATTCAAGGATGATAGAAACGAATTATTTAAATGATTAGTTACATTTCAATTTTTACCATGTTTTTATAAATGTGGAAAATGTTTCTATCTCTTATTGACCTTTATCTTTAAAGATAAAGTTGTTGTAAATATGATGAGGTATACAGGATCAATGATATTGTTTTTATTACTTATTATGCAATTATTTTATACTGAAATTCGATTTTTGTACACCAAGCTTAAAATAATGTTTAGCAGAAAATTTTATGAACATTTTAAAATAGTCTTTGGAGTATACAATGTCAGAGATTTTAACTTGATAACCTTTACAAATAAATTTGATATTTGTATTTTTGGTAAAACAAACAATATGAACTGAAATATTCACGGCACAGTTCATCATGGATACAGTTGCTACCTTATGTAAGCTACTCGTACCTTCAGCTGCATTAATTGTAACAGAAATTTACCTAATCGCTTATTAACCCGCTTCTAAGCATTTACCTATATGGGAAGAGCGATAATCAAAATCTACATCAATTAACGTTCTCCGTGGATATAATGATAATGTTCATTACAATGACATGTTTGCATAATTATTACTTAATTAATTTTGACGTCAGTATAACCGTTGTCAGTAGACCAAGTTCATTTACCCCTGGTCACATTTGGCGTTCTAAAGCGCGCGCTTTGTTAATATATGTTTTTGGAACCGATAAAAGCGCGTGTTCTTACGCGAGCACTTCTGGCCAGTGCATTTTAACAATATTTTTTTAGACTGATCTCTAACTATGAAATAGAATTTATGAGACTGAATTTCGCCCACATAAGCAGATGTGTTTGGATTATATGATATTGCAAGTGCATTGCAGTACAGTACCAGATTAAAGTGTTTTAATTTTTTTTAACAAGCATTAAACTGACTAAAAAACGCATGGAATTTACTGTCTAAATCTATTTTCTGCTACTAATTTTATTAAGTCATCAATTTGAGCTAATAAGTGCAAAACAATTATGTTGGTATACCAGTTACCATAGGCATAAAACTCGTTAACAATCTCATACCCACTCACTAATACCCCAGGGAATCCTACCCTGTGTCGCGAGTGACATGGACAACACAAATAACATATCACTAACACCCACAACCCAAGAACAAAATTTTTTCTGTCAAGTAAAATCTATCCCGGCAGGAATTGAACCCGGAACTCTACGCAGGCAGGATGACTACCAACTAGGTTACGGGTTCGTCGCGTCGACATAGACTTTGGATTAGTTGTTAGGCAAACGTTATGATAATAATACTCATGACTCCAAAATGCAGTGTCGGCTTTGGCCCATCCCTAATTGACCCCCACGTAGGTTTTGCTGTATAGCACAGCCATAGTAATGAGTCCACGACACCTAACCATCACATACGTACCTACGCTGAGTACACAGGGCCAAAGGGGAGGCGTGGGGCATTAAATCTAGATTACCGTATGTCGTTTGCGCTGCGCTGGATAATCAACGGGACTATATTAAAGCTGTCAGCCGTGGACGCGTGACAGCGCCGCGTGACGTCACTGACGTGCGCCGCGCGAACAAATCAAACGGGCCTAGACAGTTACGAATTTATGGGACTTATAAAGGCATTTGGTAATATCAGTGAGTATATTGGTACGGATTTGTCGAGCGATTGATTTAAATGACGTAAAAATTGCTAGTTGGAATATGAAAAAGTTGTATTTAACTACATGTGCGAGTGAGTGATGTTTATTGGCAAGGTGACTGTGAACTATGGTGATTGTTTTATCAATGAATATAAGTATATTTATATGCAGGTTGTAGAAGTGTTTTGTTAAGCTTGTCTGGCTAGCTACCACTCTTTAGCTTGAGTTTAAGCTATGGCTTGAGAGTCAGTTTCTTTCTTTCTTTTCTTTTTGGTTGAGAACGCATCGATGAAGTCTTCGATGTTATCACTGTCCATGGGTGATGAACACTGAGTATCACTGGCACGTCTGTTCATTTTCGACTATTTACTTCATCAGTTATCCCGAGGGAACAAAGAGATTTTATTTATACGAAAAAAAATATGTTTTGGCTTGTAAATAGATAGCAAAGCCTACGTACACTGAAATCTCAAAACATAAATCAAATTTACAGATGTGTCTCTTTTACAGATTTATTTTAGCTTTCGATTTAGTTATTTTGTCACATTTCTATGAGCGTGCATTATTCTTATAAAATGACGCAACGTTTTCTCTTAATTTATATTATATTTACTGTCGAAATAATAAGTGTATAATAAACGTATTTTTGAACGAATACATTTATTTAATACCTACGTTTAGTGATCCTGCTAACCAAAACCTTCCAGATTCATTCCCCGGCGTATACATTTTTTTATTTATCTTACTAAAAAATGTTTGTTCTCAGATCCTGGTTATATTTAGGCTTATTTGTGTATGTTTTATCTCCTACAGCTACAATTTTTAATAGTATTTTTAACTATAAAATATAAACTATGAATAACCGGCCTCGAGTATGAAAAACCTTAAAAAAATAACCTCTTCATTATGACCATTCCAATGAGCTGACGTAGGCGACTTCTGCTGTAATTTGGTGAGGAGTTAGGTATCCTGCCGATTCCAGATGTTGGAACGTCAGGATAGGTTTACTATTTTATGGTAATACTAATTTGGTTTGTAAAAAGACCTGATGACCTTCAAACAGCTGAATAGATTTGCTCAATAATAGCTTAAAAATACTAAATACTAAAACCTAGATTAAAATTTTTTCATCCTTTTAAAAGTTATATCTATAATCTAACAGACAGTCATACGAATACACACGTTAAAAACTTATGACAAATCAGCACTATTTTATAGGTTTTTATTTTTATTTCTATAACCAACTGCAATGATGATACTCAAAACACAATTTATCGTATTTATTAACGAAAAGACGTGAAATAAAATTGGATGACCCTTGAGTAATAAATTGAAAAAGTAGACACAATTTTCCTTTGTGCTGTTTAATCCGAATCGAACGGTCGAATTAAGCAACCACCATAAAATATGATTAGTGGTTATGCGGGGGCGTGTATGGTCGGCGCCGGCGACGCCTCGTGCAAATATTGTCAGCCTACCCAAACACACTGGCCGCAGGGAAAAACGGACGATTAACAAATATTGTTTGAGCAAATCTTCATGAATATCGGCCTCAATAAGTCTAGGTCGTGCACTATCGATCGATAAAGTTCGAACTTAACTGAAACGTCTACAAAGTAACGTGTGAACTTTGTATTAGCTCTAATGTTGAATCATTCAGTTAATTAACTTGACTACATTTAATGAGGTATGAATTAACGAAGCTATTAATGAAGTAATCACTATACACATTCATCTTTCTACGCAGTCTATTATATAATAATGCTGTAGTTCTACAAATTTAGCGTAAATAATATTGTTTGTTTTTGTCATTGTAACTATTTATATTTATTACGCATATGTCCGTAAATTTGAGAACAAAGAAGCTTCAAAGCCCATCCTACGACCTGATGGTTATGTAAATAGAGGAATAAAAATATTATATAAAAAATGCATGTATTAAAATATATTCATTTTGGCTTGTAATTAATTATGATATTTAATTTTATTTGAATTTTTAGTGGACAAAAAAACATAGGTACTGCTTATTATTAGCTTTTTATTAGCTTCACCTGTATGTTTGTAACCGACTTCTTTGGGCGCGATTTTGACCTACTTTAAACGG
>DWJP01000025.1:0-11593 GCA_018249035.1 Atrytonopsis hianna hianna | reverse complement strand
CATGTTAAAAGCATTTGTGAAGTCGATCAGCACAAGTATTGTGACCTTTCTATCCTCCATGCCATCTCGAAAATCTTCGGTGACCTTCAGAAGAGCACTGGTGGTACTGTGACCAGGACGAAAGCCTGATTGAAACGGAGAGATGAGATTATTTCTATAAATGAAATTACTAAGTTGTTGATGAACAACGGATTCCAAAAGTTTTGATAAGAAGGGTAAGATGGATATGGGTCGATAATTATTGAGTTGTGAGGGATTAGTGACTTTAGGAAGAGGAGTTACGTAAGCTTTACGCCATAAAATAGGAAAGTTCCCTGACAACAGTGAAAAATTGAGTATGTGAGTGATCACTGGGAGAAGATGATCAAGGACAGAAAATATCATAGTGCCACTCACATCGTCACAGCCCACCGCTTTCGATTTTAAGGATCCAAGTGCTTTACGGGAAGCGTCCATCGAGACGGGACTAAAAGAAAATTGCTCACATCGAGGCTTGAGAAGAGAGGCAATAGTTGAGATGGTGTTGTCTTTTACGCTAGGAGAGAGAGTGGGAGCCGAACAAAAGTGGGAATTGAGATCATTAAGCGGAAAAGAGATACTATCTTCTCTAACAACTTTTTTGCCTATACCCAGGGAGTTTAGAAATTTCCAGACGTTGGCTGGAGAAGAATTGGAAATATGATCGAAGAAGTAACGACGCTTAGCGGCCCTTACCATCTGGTTGCAACGATTCCGAGCTACTTTGTATGTATGCCAATTTTCCTCACACCTATCCCGTTTGTACTTACCAAACGCTCTATTCCGCCGAGTCATTGCCATACGGATACCGCGAGTAATCCAAGGAGCAGGAGGCCGTTTCAGTTTAACAGCTTTCACCGGTGCATGCGAATCAAACAGTTTCAAAACAAGGCTGTTAAAAAGAGAGACTTTAATGTCAACTGATGACTCAGCATACACAGGCGTGAAATCAATGGACGCAGCATCCTTCCTAAGGGCATCGAGATCCATCCTGGCATAATTACGCATCCATAGTATTTCTGGTTTACGTCTCGTTGGTTTCAACCTATATGCGAGGTAAATTAAATCATGGCGCGAAAAACCGGAGGCTGACAACTGACCATGGTGATTGACAAATTGTGGAGAGGATGTAATAATAAGGTCAAGCCAAGTATCAGGATCATCAGAGTTGTGATGGGTGGGCTCACTTGAAAGTATAGATAAATTAACAGACGCAAGTATGTTAAGTAGTTTTGTACTTTGAACTGAAATTTTGAGAAGGTCAGTGTTAAAGTCACCCATGATTATGTGATGTGTGTAATCTGAGCAAAGTGATTCCAAGACGGATTCTAAGCTGGAGAAATAATCAGTAGAAGGTGGACAGTAAACTACTCCTATAACGACCTTTGTACCCCCCACCTGCAATTCCAGAAATAAATACTCGACGGAAGCAGAGTATTGAGAGGGTGACGAGGCAATAATTTTATAGTGTATACCGTTACGCAAATAGATAGCCACGCCCCCTCCACCCTTACCTATCCTGTCATTCCTTATCAAGACATACCCTGGTAGGCCATAAGAGAAGGTGGAAAGCTGCGGTTTCAACCAACTTTCTGAGATTAGGATGGCCTGCACGGGAGATGTCGAAGTGAAAGTGTCCAAAAGGTCGCTGTAATGCGCGGGGATGCTTTGTGCATTTATATGGCACGCAATGAAAGAATTAAGAAATTTTTTTAAAGAATTATCCAACAAATTACATAATGTTTCTGGCTCATCAAAAGAGTCGTAACTCCCAGATGTTTCATGCGCTGAGTAAAAAGAATCTTCATCTGAATCTGGCATTATAATTTTATAATGAATAATATGAATGAGTATATCTATAAGAAAATATATATATATATATATATATATATAAACTTATAAATATATATGTAGCAATGATAATATAAAATGGATCAGCAAAAAACTAAATAAAAATATATTATAAGCTGCCAATCCCGCCGGTTAACCTCGGCAACTAACACACTGATACAGTAAATTAGTGAAACGTTGATATTACAAGTAAATTTTAGTAACTTTAAAAAAAACAACAAATAAAACATGCAATGCTCAAACAGAAACCGTAAATTATAACTATAAGAAAAAAAAAATTACAAAATAAAACTTTGAACATTATAAAATGATTACTCTATTGCAAAAGTAGCGTTTAAATACTCTGTGGTAACTTTGACTGAATGTTTATGAGTTTGACGTTCAAGGCAATAAGATGACAGTTTGGAAATTGACAGTTATGACAGGTTGAGGTACTAACGTCAGAATTGTCATAACTGTCAATAGTCAAAACAAAGTCGAGACCAACAAATTATGAAAATATTGTAAATTTAAAGTTTAAAGTTTTACCCACATTAAAAGTAACATTTTGAGATAAAACAATGAGTACAAAATTTAATCATGTGTGAGGTAATGGAATTAACAGGTTAATGTTGACTTACGACGACAAACCAAAAGTTAAATTACTTTCGTACGTGAAGACACATCTAAATTCATTTCCTACTCCTCGTGATCTTCTTTTTAGTCATGTTATCAGAAGAAGCAGCGGAAGTCGGTGAAATCGAACGACTCGACTGGCTCTTCTCAGCTGAATGTTTATCCGGTGCTGGGCCAGGCACTAAGCTATCTAATTCCTCTTCTGTGGAGATGCGATGGCGCGAGCCGTCTTGAGATTTAATAAGTATATTGCCGTCTGTTGTCCAGCAATTGCGCACACCAACACGTTTACGAGCTGACACGTAAAGGAGCTGCCTCTGCCGGGTTAGAAATTCCGACACAACCACTGAGGTGCCTTTGAGCGCTGCCTTTTTCTTCCAAACTCTAGATTTGATGGAAAAATCCTTAAAGCGGATAAGTACTGGTCGACACTTGCCTTCGATATTCTTACCAAACCGGTGACAGGCACTTAACATGTCAACAGTGAAATCCTGTAGATCAAGCTTGTCCACAAACAGCTTGGCAAGGAAACTAGATGGGTCGTCAGTGTCTTCAGGAATGCCATGGATCATGAGGTACTTCCTACGGTGTCTCATCTCAATTGCTTCGATGGACTTGCAGCACTCGGAGACTTGCTGGCGGAGGAGTACCATTATGGACCATACTTCGGTTTTAAACAACTGGAAGTCATCATATAACCGAGCCACTGTTGTATTACATTGGCCCGCTGGATTTTTTAGCTGGGACTCAAAAGCAGCGAGTTTCTTCAACAACGTAGACTCAATGGCTTGTTGCTTCTCCAAAACAGCTTCAAAGGAGGACATTTTGAGCAGTGTTTTGTGATATTGTGAATGATTTTAGATTGAGGTTATGTGAAGAGGTTACCGGCAGGATAGTGCAATCACAGTTGTAATGTTATGTCATAAAACTGGATATCCAATACACTGGAGCGTTAAACTGTGAGTTAACTTATTATTAATGTATTAATAACTGATTATTATTAAGCAAAAGATATTTTAAATTAATTTTCAATGGGAACACACTTTCGTCTTTTTCACACCTACCGCCGCATTGTATCAAGATTGAGCTGTGATGCATTAAGTGAGCGTGTCTCTGTAGTGCATGTAAGATAGCTAGCATTTCCTTGCGGTTGCAGTGTAGGGCTTGTTCCTTGATCGACCAACATCCTGAGAGTGTCAGATTGTTCAATTGCGCTCCCCAAGCTAGATCCGAAGCATCTGTTGTCAGAAAATTTTCTGGAGGTGGGTAATGGAGAGGCGTTGACGCCTGACAATTCTGAATCCACCAGGTTATTTCCTTCAATACATCTTGCGACATTGGATACGCCTTTGTTGAAGGGTTCGGTAATGAATTTATGAACATTAACAACCGTCGATGATTTAGCCGACCTCTTGGAACTACAAAGCTGGCAAAGCTTAGAAGACCTTCTATTCTTTGAAATTCTTTCAAAGTCAACCTTTCCTTTTTGAGAGCTTCCTGTAATTTTTTGGTTAACAATATGATTTTCTCTTGTGGTAATGATTTTAGGTTGTGCCAAGGCTTCCACATTATACCCAAGTAAGTTATGCATTGCTGAGGTTGTAGGATCGATTTTTCGAAGTTTACTAACCACCCGAGGCTTTGTAAAATCTGTACTGTGATTTTTACATGATTGCGAAGAGTGTCCGCATTTTGATTCACAATTAAAAAATCGTCTAGATAGACTAGAATTCTCACATTCCATCTTTCTCGCAACTGTTGTGCTACCCAATTTGTCAGAATAGAAAACGTTTTTGGTGCAGTGCTCAAGCCAAAAGGCAGGCATGTCATTTCTAGCAGTTCTTGATTGTATATCAGGCGAAGGAAGCACCTGTGAGATTTGGTTATACTTAGATGAAAGTATGCTTGGGACAAGTCTATCTTGCACATCCAATCTTGTGGTTGCAAGAAATCCGGTATGCGGTGCATGTTTATTAAGTGAAACGGTTCCGTTTTCACATGGTCGTTTAGCGCTTTGAGGTTGAATATGGGACGGAAGGTTCCATCGGGTTTTGGCACAAGAAATAGAGGGGAAATGAAACTTGGTGTTATCTGTGCAACTTCTAAAATCCCTTGTGATTTCATTTTGCTTACAATTGCTGACATTTCTTCGGAGACAGGAGTGTGAAATGGGCCTTTTCGGGTATTCGGAAAAACAAGTGGAGGTTTTCGGTAAAAAGGTATGCGATAGCCCTTGATAAGTTTTATTATTATTTCTGGTGCCCCCATTTTCTCCCATTGTGTTTGGTATTGTGCTAACTGACCTGCTCGGAACCGTTTCGAGTCATTGCCTGTGCCTTCTTTGGTTACCTCTAGCACCTCGGGGAGCAACGGAGCGTCCCCGGTTGTTACCGCGGTCGGAATGCGAGCCTCGGTTAAGAAAAAAGCCTCTACCATTCGAATTCATAGTATTATTATGATCATAGTGCATGTTAACTGAATTTCTATGGTTCGTGTTTTGGTATCCACCCCGCGAGGGTGGTGTGTTATAGGTCTGTATAGGCATGTATGTATTTTGTTCATATGCATCGTATTGAGTTCCACGCGATGGAACTGTCGATTTCATTACGCCAAGCCCCCGCGAGAGGCGGCGATTACCTTGGTTAGATTTGGCTTGTGAAAAGCTATCAGATTTAGCGGGCCAGAAGGCTTTGCGAACTCCGCCAGCTTTTTCTAATGTCGATGTGAATGGCTCAGCATCGAATAAGTTAGAACATGATGGAGGTATTCTATTCAATGCCGCTTTCAGTAACGGGTCCCTAGCTTGACTTGTTATCGATTCACGGCGCATCTCAATAGTTTCTGCACGATGTCCACATACTAATTGTAAAAGATCTGAAGTGATTTTGTGCAAGTCTCCTTTTAAAAATAACTCTTCAACTTTTTCGCTTAAATTGACGTAGTTTACTTCTGTATTTTGAGCCCACGAAAAAAGACTTCGAATATTGTCTTGTAAACATTCTTTTTGTTTTAAAATACAATATGTTATAGCTGCATATGATTTATCAGCATTCGCTAGGTGACGTAACGTATCGTACTTTTTGACCTCATCATTAGTTTCTAGGTCTACAAAACCTGGCTTATGATTGTATAATTTTTGTGTGTCAGCGTATCTGACCTCCGACCATGAACTATTATTGAAGCGTTGAACCTCAACTAACATTTTCAAATAATTTTCAGACGTGTGTGGCATAGCTGGTTCTTTAACTTTCGTCTCAATGTCAAAGGTAAAGTTAGAACATGAATTTAAACATTCAACGTCTGTGCATCGCTCGTCAGTATTGTTTTGTTCATAGCAACCATTATTTACATTTGAAAATTGTACTTCATTTTGAGAGTTTGTTTCTATATGATTAGATGGATTTATAATCTGACGAAGCTCATTGATTTCATGGAATAACTGGTTCATCGTACGAGAAGAGTGATGAGAACGCTTACTTTTCTTATGGCGGTGGCGACGTAACCGTTTACCTCGCCTGTAGCTAGCAGACGATGAACTCGAAGAACTGCTCGAGGAGCTGCTGCTGCTGGAGCAGCTGCGGTCTCGCTTGCGAGGCTGCCCACTCGGGCCAGCCACAGGTTCCTCAGTCGGTTGATTTTCCATTACAACTATGAAAAAATAAAATAAGTTAAAATAACTGTAGGTTACGTTGTAACTGACATTCTTTTTAAAATTCGTAATTAATCCAAACGGAAAATCCGTTAAGTATTGATTAATTACCAGAAATAGAAATTATAGTAAAAAAGATTTACTTACTTTTATTTATTGCTCATAAACACACTGTGTAATAATATAATTTTGTTGTTTCACTTACTCATTTATTTAAATTTCAACTGTTAAGGTGTATTTAAAAAACTTTAAATTAACGGCCGTTCACAATCTGCTACTCTGTGAACGTGTTGCTTCGACGGAAAACTAAACGCCAATGAGTCAAAAAGCAGTGTGTCTTAATTTTACAACTCGACACGCTGCCACCAGGTGGCGCCTATAAAACCGGACATAGAGGGGGTTAAAAGGTACGAAAACTGACATAAATTCGACGGAAACGGATATGCTATCTCAATATAAAGCTTCCAGTGACGGTGCAGTGTTTTAATATGTATTTTATTTCAGGTAAAATGCTGCTATTGTGGAATATAGGTAATAAAGGTAAATATATCTAAAAATTTATTTCCTCTATATTCTCGCCTTATATGGGTATACAATATGTCACTGGGTAGGTACATATATAAACTTATATATTACTTAATAGAAATTAACAATTACACGATCAAAAAATCACCATGATTTCCCTGAAATTGCTGTTCGTTCTGAAGATATTGGTTATGAGTAGCTGATAATGCTTGTCGTACCGAATTTAGAACCTTTGTAAGAATAGATGACAGCGTTTCTTTTGTGACTTGAAGGGCAGGTGCTTGCCGGTTGTTTTTTGGCTTGGTAGAGATGCCAATACGTATTTTCGGTTTCTGTGGTTGCCGTTGTGAGTCTTGCTGAGATGGCTGCGACTGTCTCTGTTGTGGAAGCTTGGAGGTCTGATACAACGGACTGGAAGGGACAATAGAATTTTGTCCGATAGATGGAGTACTAATTCTGATAGTTCGAGAGTTAGGACGCTGTTCATAATTGTTGCTCTCTGCAGATTTCCTAAGTAAGTATTGTTCAATCTTTCGATTATTCGGTAGATATTGATTCTGATAAGACGACGTGTGATATTGTTGTTGTGTCGGCAATGATCGCGTCGATAAAGATCCAGTTTGGTCCATTAAATTCGATGAGTTCTGTTCGGTATTCATCGGGCGCATTTTTCTCTCAACCGGTTTTTGAGTCGGTATTAAACGCCGTGCCCCGTTCATTTGACTATATAGTTGAGCAGAAATTTTTGGTGAATTCAGTAAGTTATGAGAAGTAGATCCATTATTTAAGGCGGCATCCATGCGGGATCCCTGATTATTGTTAGTCATTTCCATTGATGGGGCCACTGGAATTTGAGGTTCCCGGATCGGTTCCGGCTGTTCAGTAAATTGTGAGATAGCTTGATTAGAGGGTACTTGCTGTTCCACAATACTGGTAGGCTGGACTTCTTCATCGTCGTCTATAACAAGGGCTGGTGTATCTGGTGTAGCTACATCTATGTACGGCGTACTCAAATCATGTTGCTCTTGTATTGGTAACGATTCTTGAAGGTTTTCATCTTTCCGCTTAGAGGAGCTCGATGTACCGTTGGAATCACTAGTAGTTGTTTCTGTCTGAGCAGATTCCATTGGTTGGTTCTCCTGGGCGATAATCGATTGTTCCTGTCTTGAAGATCCAGGCTCTGGATTAGCATCGGTAACATCAGCGCTAGATGTTTGAGCAGCGTCATCCAGTTTCATCCGTTTACCATTAAGTTTGTTCGGTTCTGGTAGTGCTGGTCGCTTAATTGATATTCTCGGCAGTGGTTTCCCAGGATTATCATTTAATTTCGAAGAATGGTTTCCGTTGGCAACACGCAATTTCTTGTTTAACGGGAACTTTGGTTCTGAATCTGGAAATGAAAAGATTGATTATTATTTGGAGAGCTTTAAATTTGAAGTAAGTGGTATCTGAAAATAAATTTACAATGGAAATTAAATCTTTAAGACTAATAAAGTGATTTGATTCTCACCTGCTGTTTTTAATTCTTGTTCCACCAAAGGTCCATAATCATTTCTCGTCGCAATCCAATATTCTGCATCTCCGTAACTATCTGAAAAAAATAAAAAAAATATTACTTTCTCTCAATTTCTGAGCCTATCTAGGTTCAAATATACTGCGACAATACTACGCAAAACCAAATCAACTAATACATTGATTCAAACTCACCTGATTCATATTTAACGATAGCCATATAAAATCTCCACTCGTCATTGGGTTTTTCCTTTCTTTTAACGCGATCTCTGGTGTTGAAAGGATCTTCGTCTTTAGGGTACGCAACAACGGACTTCTGATCAGGCGTTTCACGTACTATTACCCAAGTGTGTGGCACGCATACATAATCATCAATACCTTCAAAAGGCAATTCTATGAACTGAACGACGTAAAACGCTCGCCTATAGTTATTATGACGTTTCATCTGAAACAAATAAAAATACTTTCGTAAATTCAAAGTAAATCGATATCGTCAAAGCAACGCAGTAGCGTGATTCTATAAATAGCTATCACCCGGGCGGGCCCCATTCGTTCACAGACCTGCCGCGTGGAGTTTTCCATCGATAATTCAATGGTATCAGGATTTGCGTATTACTTCAAAAAAATTAATGCTAAAACATACCATTTTGATCCTTGTATCTATTTCATGTATGGATTCCAAATATTTCCATCAGTATCTCTTCATCTTCGTAAATAGATAAACCAATTTCTTCTACTTTTTTTCCACTTAAACTTCGAATAGATAAGTTGTTACACGTCCGTCTAAAGCAAAAACTTGAACACCGTATCCGCCGGTGCGTATGCCGTATTTGACGGAGTATAGTGACCTCGAAAGTGAAGAGTGGGGGAAATCTATGTTGCGTAACGCCTTAATGTTTTGTTATGATACTATCACGGTTATTATCGCCCATCGTTATAGTTATCTTTGTAACGTGGGCGGTGCGTCACAGTATAAGTACAAACAGTTCGTGTAATCGTCTTTAGATCTATCCAGTACATACGAGGGTAATGTCCGCGCTCTTGTTTGTGGGACCAAGCCAAACCTTTGCTACTATATTGATTCGCTAAACATTTAGATTTATATTTCATTAAAGTTAGTCTTCATGAAAAATTTCTACTTATCAAGCTTTAAGCTTTGAGCCTCAAAGAGTGTCATACTCATCGTAACGATAGTCATTAAGAATAAAACATGTCGAACTACGCTTATCAATTAGGATGAAGTGCATAGATTAAAGGTAGCATTGAAAATAAGTATTGACACGGAGAAATGGAGTCCCGTTTGAGAAAAACTCGGTTGAACTATCACTGACGATAGTGTTGATATTGATGTGAGATGAGATTGACTTTAAACGTTCTCACTTGAAAATAAAATCAATTTTTTTAGGTATAAATGACCTTCCCATTCCTGATAAGGGCTTACCAAGTCACATCAGGAAATGTAGGGACGTATTAAATTTTGATATGGTTATATATGGTCATATCAGAAAATTTTTTCATGGTATCTTAAATAGTATAGGAATAGGTTTCAAAATAAGTTTCAAAATGAAAGTAATTAAAATCATTATTCTTTGTCTACTTTATTTCATCGATAAATACTTAACATATTGTCATGAGTCACAATTATTCTAGTGGTATTGACAACACTCAACAATTTCACTTTTAGTTTGTTAGTAAGACACTTAAGAACTAAAGGTTAATAAATTAATTATAAAAATAATCTATAAGTAGTAAAATAATCTATAAGTATAAATATAAACAGTGATTTCATCAAATATTGTCGACAGCCTTCTCTGGCATTCTTCTCCCTATTTAAATCTTAAAAAATATAACTGAATAGCCTACATTACTGTCATTTGAATTTTCTGTTCCACATGAATTTTTTTTATTAACGATAGATGAACAACACGGTGACTGGTTGCTAAAATATTATAATGTGAAATGAATTCATCTGTGAATCCCTATATAGTAGGCTACCTCAATAAGACCGGTTTGCCTTATTCCGATTCATGAGATAGCTAATAATAAATATTGGCAAGATGATTTCGTATTTCATAAACGATGATTCGGGGATTTTCGTTATGAACAAAAGTGACTTGCTATTTTGAACCTTATAATTTAATGTAGAGTTAAGGAACATAAAAATTTATTAGGTTCTAGAAGTTTTTATGGTACTAAAGTTTCCGGTAGCAAAAAAAGGGTGACGTTAAAGGGTTCAAGGTTACATCGAGAATAACACAGCATGTTGTGTATGAAGTTTAAGAATTTACGATAAACTTTTGCGATAATTAATCTATGCGCAGACTCAAAGAAATGAACAAGCATGTTAATGTTAAAACTAACTTAAAAATGGTTGACTCTTACATAACAGTTCAAGTTCCGCTGGAAATTTGATCAGATAAGAGTAAGATTAAGCCTAACAAATCTCAGGGACAAACTCATGCAAAAAAATAGATTTCTGAGTTGAAATCAATTGACCATTTGGAACGTCACACTGTTGATATATTAAAAGAAGCTCTGAATTGTAAAATCATTTGAATTGCAAAGGTTGAAATAAGAATGAGAACAATGCTGTTACAGGGTTGATGGATCAATTCACAATTGACAATTAAAAATAAATTTATTACATGAAAATGCTTACACATATGATTTTACATATTTTTCTTTGGAACAAAAACACATAGAGAAACAAAAAGTACGAAATGTTTTACAATTTTGGCAAGCTATCCAAATACTTGATTTTCAAATCCAAGTAATCATCATTTCGATACACATGTGGACAGTCCATCACGCTGAGATTTGTATCATAGCAGACAAACACCTCCGTCAGGTATTTTTCGTTGGTGTACTGAAAAGAAAAAAAAATAATGAACATATAGTTACACAAAATACATGAACATATAACATAGTCAGAGTATTTTATAAATGCTTACTTCATTCGTAACAAGGTAATTGTTGCGCCAATTCTATCTTCGATACTATCAACAGTATTTTTCAAGTTGACGGTGTCTCCAACACGATGTCCATTCTCATATAACGTCGTGCCAATGTTTAGCTGATTGAATAGTTCGAGTGTTCTTTTAAAATAGTTCACATCATCTCCAATAACACTCGAACGAGAGGCACAGCTTCCATGCTTCTTGAACTCGTGTTCCCAGAATTTCGTATTGTCACTCCATCCTTTAGCAAGTACCGTGTACCAAGTGTTTTCTAACGGACCCAATATTTTATGATCAACAAATCGGTTCTGATTGAAAGAAATATCATATCGCCGACATCCGGGCATTGGGTCCTGAAGTCTTCCAAACATCGTTGGCCATATATAGGTACTTCGTACGCATGGTGTAGTGACTCAGTTACTGTGTTTTCCCATGGGAATGAAAGATTTTTTCGAGGTAAAAAGTA
>DWJP01000024.1:0-11615 GCA_018249035.1 Atrytonopsis hianna hianna | reverse complement strand
GACACCAGGGCCCTAGGGCCCAATCCAAGGACCGACCCGTTTTTACGGGTCGCGTGAGACACCCCCGAAGGGGACATATAGTCCCGAGGGTTCCACACGCCCCCTACAGGGCGTCGTGACGACCACTTGAGGCTGAGTGACTGGATAGCCTATGCGTTTTTGCTTTCCGTACGTGCATCCGACTCTCACGTTAAATACATCGTTTTTCCCTGTTCCCTCCCGAATTCTGAGAATTCCGGTGAGGGAAAGGGACCGCCGCAGGTAGCCACCTTTCGGTGGACTACCCCCGGTGTGGGGATTATTTTCAATCTACCCTCAAGAACCAACCCAGAGGTGCAACGGAGCCATGCCCCCTACGGGGGATCCCGGAGGCCAGCAGGGGCCCCCACAACCACCGACGGCCGCCACGAGTTCCGCGGCGCCGTCACGCGGGACCGCGCGTACGCGAGACCGCTCCCGCGGGTCCGCGCGCGCGCGAGACCGCTCCCACGGGTCCGCGCGCGCACGCTCGCTTTCCCACGCCGCGCGCGACCGCAGCCTGGACGCACGCAGGTCCGGCGCACCCGGCGCGTCGGCCACCGAGGGACTGGGGAACAGCCCGCTCGCTGATGCGCAGCGGCAACCCCAAACCGATCGTCGACAAGGCGCGCCGAGCGCCCCGAACAAACCCGGAGAAGACACCACCATCACCCCAACGGAAACCCTGCGCCGCCCAAGCGCGCCGCAGCCCTCCTCCGCATCGTGTTCCCCAAAGTCGACACTGGAGCGCGACCTGGTCATTGCCCACAAGCTGGCCACGGCCGGCTTGCTGAGCAAGGGTGCATTGGCAGCTCTGTCAATGCATCTAAATGACCAGCAAAAGGAACTGGCGGGGGAACCCGAAGAGGAGCTATCCGCGGAGGAGCGCTTCAGGTTGGAGCGCTGCATTCAAACCCCGCAGCAACAGGAGAGACCCCCCAGGAGGCAGAGGAGCCCCGAAGAGGAGGATGAGGACGATGCCAACAAGCGACAACGCGTCGCCTGCGACACCCCCCCTCCGCTCCCCCAGAGAGATCCACGGCTCCGTAGCCGTGGCGACGCGACCGCGCGCGATACCGCCGCGTTACCCGCCGCCGCGCCGGAACCGCCCACTGCCGCGCAGAGCACCACGCCCGTTGCGCCGAGTGCCGCGCTAAGCCACGCCGGTCGTTTCGCGACTACCACGACTACCGCCGCCGCGCTGAGCACCGCGCTCGCAGCGCAGAGTGCCGCGCAAAGCTATGCCGGCCGCGTCGCGACTACCACGACCGCCACCGCCGCGTTGAGCACCGCGCCCGCAGCGCAGAGTGCCGCGCAAAGTTATGCGGGCCGCGTCAAAACACCCGCGATCGCCGCCGCGAAACCCGCCGCTGACGTGCCGAGCGCCGCGCAACCCGCGCCGAGCGCCGCGTCGTCAACCGTACCAGCAGCCCAACCACCGCCACCGAAGACGAGGCTCCCTCCGCTGGTAGTCGAACGGCTGCCAAACTGGGCCTCCCACTTCAGGGAGCTACACAAGAAGCTCGGCAGAGCCCCAAACGCACGACCTTTTGGACAAGGGGTGCGTTTCACCCCAAAGGATGAAGCCGAGTACAGGACCGTGCAAGCCTACCTCACGGAGGTCGAGAAGACGGAGAAGATTGCATGGTTCTGTTACTCACTACCCGCGGAGCGAAGCCTCAAGGTGGCCATTCGAGGGCTACCCCTGGACACCGCCCCGCAGGAGATCGAGCAGGAGCTCCGCGACATGGGCTACGAGCCCGAATACGTTCGCCCCATCCAAGGACGCCGAGGAAGGCCAGGATGCATATTCCTGGCCATCCTAAAGAGAACCCCTGACCTCACGCCGGGCATCTACGCAGTGAACCAGCTTCTTTACATGCCCGGCGTCAAGATCGAGGCATGGAGGGGGAAGAAGGGACCGGCGCAGTGTCACCGGTGCCAAAAATTCAGGCACTCCTCCCACAACTGCCACAAGCAGCTGGCCTGCGTGCGCTGTGGCGAGGAACATGCCGCCCACAAATGCCCAAGGCCACGAGAGGAGCCGGCCACCTGCGCAAACTGCGGTGGCCCACATCCGGCAAACCACGCCTCCTGCCCAATTTTCAAGCGGGAGGCAAGAAACAAGCGCGCCGGCCCGGTGGCACTCACGGGGGCAAACATTGAGACCACTCGCCCCCGACCAAGATCAATATCCGGTCCCAGGGCGAACGTACCGAAGCCACAGCAAGAGCCCCAACAAGAGGGGTCACTCATGGCTGCGGCAAATGACCCCACTCCTCGCGGAGCTCCTACAAGGAGGAAGAGGGCGAAGGGCGGAAAAAAGAGGGGGAAGGCACAGGCCACCCTACCGTCCGCCCGACCGAAGACATCGGGCGTTCCTCCTCCACCAGCACAGAAGGACAAAAAGAAGAGGGAAGCCGTAGTGCAGGCGATGGCCCCTCCCCCCGCAAGAGAAGCGGGGACTGATAACTCGGTCCGTAAGATGGCCCTAGACCTGCTGGTGGAGTTAGTGAGGGCGATCAGTGCAGGGCAGGACCCCCTGGACTTAGCCCTCGACGCCCTGCAGAAGATAGCGGACTACTATGGGAAGTAGTCCGCTAAGAATAATCTTCTGGAACGCCCGCGGCCTTAGAAATAAGACCGCCCTCTTCAAGCTCCTCCTGCGGGAACAGCAAGTCGACGTGGCTCTGATCTGCGAGACTTTCCTTACCCCATCGGACCCACTCAAGATTCCGGGATACTACACATACCGCCAGGACGAAATCTCCGACACGGGGAGAGCCTTCAGAGGACTGACAGTGGCAGTAAGACGTAGGATCGTCCACCAACCCCTCCCAGCCGTGAGGCTGGTTGGAATGCAGGCCCTGGGAGTAGAGGTCTGCATCGAAGACTCCCCACTCCGGCTGTACGCGACATACCGGCCGCCCGGCGACTCAATAGTGCTGGCTGATGCCATGCAACTGCTGGACTCGCCGCTCCCAACGATCGCCGCCGGCGACTGGAACTGCAAGCACCCGGGGTGGAACAGCCTCACGGCCAACTCGCCCGGGAGGAAGTTGTTCGACATTGCCGAAGCAGAAGGGTACGGAGTGTACGGCCCAGACTCCCCGACGCACTACCCGGAGAATCCGAGGTACGCGTCGGACGTGCTCGACATAGCCGTATGCCGAAACCTCCACTGTCAGCCACACCTGGAGACTCTGCAGGACAGCATGGGGTCCGATCATGTTCCTGTCCTGCTCGTCCTGGCGAAGAATCCAACGAAAGTCTCGCGAAGAAAGCCACGCCACATCACGGACTGGACCATCTTCCAAGAAGAGCTGGAGATCACCACTCCGACTCGGCCTATCCGCACGGGAACGGATGTTGACCAACTGGCGGCAGACCTGACCGCCAGCGTACAGAACGCTCTGCGAACCGCTTCGACAGAAGCGCCAGTCCAGGGGAAACTTCCACCGCTGCCATACAAGACACAGGCTCTCCTGGACAAGAAGAGGCGCCTGCGGTCGCGCTGGCAACTATCTAGGTGCCCCCAGTTGAAGAACCAGCTCAACAGAGCCACAAACCGACTCAAGGCCGAGTTGGAAGCGCAATCGGCCGAGAGTTGGGAGGAACGTCTAGATACGGTGCACGACGACTGGCCAGCATTACATCGCTTGTGCCGCGCACTCAAGAATACCCCAACTCCGGTACGCCCGATGCGCCACGGAGACGGCACACTTCGCTACAGGGCGGAAGATCGAGCGGAGATCTTCGCCAACCATCTTGAACGCCAGTTCCGGCCCAACCCAACAGACGAGGTAGAGCACATTGCAGCAGTCGAGCTTCAAGTGAAGGAGTTCCGCGCACAGCCTATAGCTCCCGAGGAGGAGCCTATCGTCCTGTCCCCGGGAGCTGTTAGGAAGCTTATACTGAGATTACCTCCCAAGAAGGCCCCCGGCGCAGACGCCATAACAAACCGGGCGTGGAAGCACGTCCCGAGAGCAACAGTCGCGTCGATCACGCGACTGTTCAACGGAATCCTGCGCACGGGGACCTTCCCTCAAACCTGGAAGAAGGGACAGGTTATAATGCTTCCTAAACAAGGAAAAGACTCCCAGAAGCCCGAGAGCTATAGGCCAATTACGTTGCTGCCCACGCTCAGCAAGTTATTTGAACGTCTCCTGCTGCAAAAGCTCGGTCCTCACATCGTGCCTCGCCCGGAACAGTTTGGGTTCCGGCCGGAACACAGTACAACACTCCAGTTGTCGAGGGTGCTGCACACTATGACCGCGGCTCTTAACAAGAGAGAACGCGTGTGTGCAGTATTCCTCGACATGGAGAAAGCGTTCGACCGTGTCTGGCACGACGGCCTGATCTACAAGATCCTTCAGACGTCGATGCCCAGACGTGCCGTCCAGGTGATCGCCAGCTTCTTGGAAGGAAGGAGCTTCAGAGTAGTGGTAGAAGGCGCGCTGTCGGAAGAGCGCCCCATCGCTGCTGGAGTCCCGCAAGGGAGTTGTCTGTCTCCGGCCTGCTACGCAATTTACACCGATGACATCCCGGCGGCAGGGGGGGCAACGCTCGCCCTGTACGCCGATGACGTGGCGTACGTCACCACGTCTATTAATATGCCCCACGCCATCACAAAAATGCAGCGTGCGTTAGATGCCCTCCCCGACTGGCTCGCCAAATGGAGGTTGTCGGTAAACGTAGGGAAGACGCAGGCCGTGAAGATAGGACACAGGACCCCGCAACCTACTCTGAAGTTCCAAAACATGGACATACAGTGGTCCCCACGGGCTAAGTACCTGGGGATCACCATCGACCACCGGCTCACAATGAAGCCCCAAGTCGACAGCGCCGTCGCGAGCACCAGAGCTGCGATGGCAGTCCTACGACCAGTGCTCTCCTCGAGCCTCCCTCTGAAGGTGAAGCTCGGGGTCTATAAAATCTACATCAGACCCCGCCTTACGTACGCGGCGCCAGCCTGGTACGCGCTAGCCAGCGAGCCCCTGCGCAGAAAACTGCGCACGGCTCAAGCGGTCGCGCTGCGCCGGCTGGCCGGAGCGCCGTGGTGCGTGAGGAACTCCGTCATCCAGAGGGACCTTCGAGTCGAGAGCCTGGACGACTTCATCAGCAGCCTGGCACGCAGGATGTTCGAGCGTGTCGACGTGTCGCGGTTCCCGCACCTGCGGGACCTGGCGCCACTCCACGCTCGCCCACCCGACGGCAGGGCTTTCCCGCGCGACTTGCTTGTTGTGCGGGAGGAGCCCACTGACGACGAGGGGACTTCATAGGTCCGTCCGGCCGCTGATCGGCTCCTGCTGGGCTTCCCACAAGCGGGATTAACCCGGTAGGGCCTTGATCGCCCGGGCGGACAGAAGACCACCCCGGACAATACTCCCAAGGACCAGACACCGCGGCAAAAGCCGCCCAAACCACAGCCCACCGAACCAAAAAGAAGACCTTACAAGGGGGCAATAGCCCCCTCTCCCAATACCGGCACGTATCGACGTGCCGCGGAAGACCCCCTCCCAAAGGGAACCACAGGGTTCCAAGGAATTCCACTCGCCCCTTACGGGACGAAGTGAAGACGAAGGATGGGGAACACTTTGCTCTGAGACTTCTTTGCAAGCGAAAGCTCTGCCGGATTACGTATTATTGTAGTTTGGTAATTTGTTTTGTGAAGTTTACATTATTCGGTAACAATTAAATTAATTACAATTTTATGTCAAATAAAAAAAGGTGATTCATTTTTATTAAAGCCTAAATTACTTTGTTTCCTACTACTAAATATTTCACCTAACTTGGACTATTTCAGCCAGCAATAACAACCACTTCGCCCTAAAAATCTCGCTAAAAAGCTCTCGCCTCTTAAACCATGATCGTAATGTTTTGAATGTATGTTAATATTAACGAGAACACACCTCGTATAGACCGTGGTTCTTACTCGACAACCGCGCTGCGAGTTCACACATCGAGTGGTGTAAAGTTACAATCAAATGGATGCGTGGCGCGTCGGTTGCGGTCGGCGGGAGCGGACCCCGCCGGTGGTCGGGTCGCGGGTTGAGGATGGCGGCTGTTTGTTACTGTTCAGGTGAAACGCTGCGGCACGAATGCGTGAACATATGTTTTCCATTGTTTTTTAATGCCCTTCGGCAATCGCTCGGCAACGCATCGAGGGTGAAGTGATGACATCTACCATGAAATGATGATAAGATGAAAACACCATTTATTGATTTTTTTCTACGGCAAAGATGACGCACGTATTACAAATCTGGCAAAGGACATCAAAATTGTACAGAAGACATGATATTTTAATTGTTTATATTTTCATCACACTTAATAAAACACTAAAATTGTAAGATATTTCAATGACTGCAAGTGAATGAGCCAATAATGGATCATAGGTACGATGCACAACGCAAGGCAATCTCGCGTCACGCGTCCACACGCCACGCTCAGTAAATCAGTATTATCGATTAGCGTGTGCATAATTATTTACGGCGCGTCTAGATTACAGCTAGTTTGCGAGAGGAATGGATACTACTTACAGCGAAATACGCCTCCTATTACTATCTGTTGCCGGCCGTTACCGCTGTTCAAACATCATCTCGTTTAATATGCACGCAGCGTTTGCATCAAAACTGAAACGGTGGTTAACAATATTAAGAATTTTATTGGAAACTCAAAACCGAATTGAACAAATCGACTGATATTTTCATTTAATTTTGATAGTATTGATATCAACATGAGTGAACTTGCGTAAACCTGGACGGCACTTAAAGCCGGACAGGATTTAAATCGTTACAAAAAAGTGCGCCATGTTTCGTCATTAGAAACATTCATCTAAGTCATTCTAAGTGAATTGTATGAGTGTAAGCTCGCAAGTCAATACTGTTGCGTTCGCCGTAGAGCGGGGTGCGAATTTTGAAACTTTTTTCTGTATGTAAACAGTGATTCAAACTCAAACTCAAATCATTTATGTCATGTAGACATTTTTAATACACTTATGAACGTCAAATATTTTGCGTTTACCGACATTTCGTAAAGGTGACATTTTACATATTGATTTTTATTTTTATTTTTTTTGAGAAAAAAAAACTTTTTTTAATTAAGACATTGTAGTAAGAGAGCTGAGACTATGATTACAATAAATATAATGAAAAACTTTTTTAATTCATCACGCTGATGACGAGAGTTTCATATCGGCAGGTACCTTGCTTCTCACTCTGCAGTGCGTAATTTTGCGCAAATAACTGTTTCAATATTTGAAGCTATCGGTTAGAAGTTTTATAGGTAAGTAAACACTGAATTCGCTGAAACCTGCGGTCCATCCGCCTCCGCCGGCCTGCAATCAATAGCGGTATAGGATCACTGCGAACCCAGGGTATATAAATAATAAAACTATCACAGAGTTTGCGGCTCTGCACAGATCCTCTGAAGCATCTACAAACGCTGGCAAAACACGAGTAATATGCTTATATAAAGCTCACACACTGTACAGTGTTGTTCCTCTCATTTCCACCTCACCAGTTGATCCCGTTCATTTGGGTGAATTACGCTAACTACATCCCTCAGATTCGGTGGCGTGCGACGTTAAATATGAACTATGTTAATGATTATTATAATAAGCTTCTGCTAAGTGTAGTCATGCAGTCATCATCAGCGTGACAACTTATAATTCCTTCAGCGCTAAGCTTGGGCTATCCGGTTGCTGGCAGAGAAGTTGGATCGGTGCAATGCAGCAAACTTTAACTCGTTTTTTGTAGCGACAGACTACTTGTCTACATCGTAGGAGGAGCTGTGGCCCGAGAGGTCATTTTCCGTAAGTTTCCTGGACGTCGACGACCACCGCGAGTCAGCGGACCCGTTTTTCACTTCGCGGGAAAGAAGATATGTGTATGTAAGTCCATAAGATATTTATGTAATTGGTAGCCAACAAGTAGCGGTCCGTAACGTACTGTTATGCGGTACATAGTGAGTCGATAGTAAATCACTTAATTACTTAAAAAAAATTAACGGCATGTGCAGCGCGCGGGCTGCAGTTTCAACTGATATTTAACCACTGACCTGGCATTTCTACCCTAACTATTACAGACTATTTCCATCTGAACGATTGCCTGCGCAACATGACGATCCGTAAACTCGACGACACACAACACAGGGCTGTTGATCATAATACTTGTGACGTAAGAATGTCGTAAGTTTCCGCTGAGCACGTCGTGATATCCCCACGGTTCGTCCGGCCCTCGTTCACTAAATTCTGTACTTAACTCGCCATTTCATTCAGTAAATAGGTCGCGCTAGACCCTCGCCGAGCCTCGCCAGCCATTGTGAGTGCACCGGCGAACACTCGAGGGCGATGCGTGAGAGAGTGTCGAGTGCCTACTGTGCATGCAAGTAAATTTTCGTATTTATTTAATTTTCAATAATGCACGCCCGCTTTATTTTGATTTCTATTGAAATATGGTTGAGCAGACAGCTTTTCAATTATGTTGATAATTTTTAATATTCCTACATTAATATTACAATTTATTCTATATTCGCAAATGCGATAGCCCCACAATCTTCGGCGGCATCTACACGCCCGTGGATTTGTATCAACAAAAAGTAATAAAGTCCTACGCGTAGCCGTATGTATAATTACTATAAAGTTATTGCTATGGGAATACAGACTGTTGTGTGAATTCCAGCACAACTGTTTTTTAAAAAACTAAAAAGTATAAATGTATTTTTATCCGACTGCGAAAGAAGGAAGGCATGCGCATGCGCATGCGGCACCATGAATTAGTTTGATTAGTTAGAATATACATACATTATGTAGTTATTGAATTATTAGATAAAGTGAAAAGTAGTTTAAGTAAGTTTAGAAAACAATGCAGTAGTCAGGCGAGTTCTATGTAGACATTGTGATATTTGTAATCTTCTTTTCAGTTCTATTTTAAGCAGTCGGGTTTTTTGTTTTTATAATAATAATTTTATTTAAATATAAAATAGCCGATAAACGAGCATGCGAGTCGCTTGGTGTGAAGTGATCGGAGTTTTCCATATTCACCAGTAATATCAAAGACATCTCGATGCGTTGCGGGCCTTATAAGCGGAGAACCCGCATTTTTCTAGCTCTCTAACAGAGAACACAAAAAAACCTTACCACCGTGTAAGTGTACCGTCGCGATTAAACTGAGTGGTATAGAGACCAGTGATCTTTAATAGGAGGCATCTGTTGCCGTAGTCTCCTCTGTTATAAGGGTGTACCAAGAGCAGGGGAGGTAAGCTTGAAGGCTTGGACTCGAGATGGATGGAGAATGGAGATCTTACACGCCACAATATTGTAGAAACAAGCGTCACGTACACATTTATATACCTCCCGGCAGAAAGTTACGTAGATCTTATTTCAGCTTGTTGCTAGATTTCAAGCGTACCTAGTTAATGAGTAGAGTTGTGATAGATTTATGAAGATTTTCAGATACCTAGTCTTTTTCCCCAAAAATATGTTTTATTTTAAGTGAAGTTAAATAAATTGTATAACCTAATTAAAATGTAAATTTCTAAAACTGAATTGCCAAAACAAGAGATGACTTGTGGAGCAGAGTTTGAGAGTCAAAATGAATTCCCCGAATGTAGATTAAGTAATTTGAAAATTCAGTTTTGATATTAAATTCTCTGTGAATTAAGCAATCCAGCTGAATATGAAAGGCAAAATTAAATGGAATAATATCTAGTAGAAATTTGCCACATATAATAATATGGCGAACCATTATACTGCCTTTGAAGTAAAACTTAATTATTCATAACTTTCTGTCGGCATTGACCTTCGCTGTCAAGTGGACAATAAAACCTTAAACTTTCATTGATCTTGAGTGAAACCTTGCTCATAGGAATCAACTTCGGGCAAGTGAGGATTACCTAATGCGGTCTATTATATTTTATGTCATACTTAAATTTATCAGTAGTTACTTATTTAAGTACTTCTAGTAGGTAACCCGCCCCGACTTCACTTCGGAATACTTAGTTTTTTTGTCCCAATAATGTTTACACATAATAATCTTTCAGTCATATCTTCATTGCTTGTGGACCAATTGAAATAAAACAAATACTAAATGTTACTCCAAACTTAATAGAATGGAAACTGCATTCAATTAGGTTACGCCGTTTCTGAGATTAGTGGGAATAGGCGCATAAATGTACTGTGTTAATATATATATATTATGGGTGTTATAATGGTTTTTTAAATATCTATCCATATAGGTACCTATAGATATCTGTAGGTTAGGTAAAACTATATCTGCCATGAGGGGACATAATTATATACATAATTAAAAATTACCTGTGATATTAGACGCTACATTACTTCCATCATAACCAAAAGCACAACTACACGTTCCCGAAGTCGTTATGTACGCTGATGTTTATCTATGTAACGCTACGTTTACGATGCCAATTACACATTCATCGAGAATTAGCCACCCCATTCAGTGACCTAAGTTAGCCCTTAAATCGATACTTGATAGGAACGCGGTGACGCATTGAATTACTAAACACATCGAAAGGTCAGGAAATACTTAATAAATAGAAACCTACTTCTGAGAAAATTACTCACCTTTAAACAGACTTGACCAACTGCAAACGCTTAATTACTAAACGCGGCAATATCGTAGAGAATTGTTTGAATACAATATCGTCTCATAGCAACGAATAATGATAGATATAGGACTAGCTTCTGGGTCACACATCATTGGGACTTGGCGCCAAACACGTGCAATCGTTGTTAAACAGGTCATTGGGTCGATAAAATATTTAGTTGATAGTTTGAACTGCTCATAACTTTATATAGGTAATAAAACGATTGCGAAATTAACACTGTCCGATATCATTTATTTAAAAGACCGTTTTTAAAGTTTACGTAAAGAAATTGGCGTTCGACACGAGTCGCCGAGTGACCAAGAATAATTGCGTGCTACCAGTAACCTACATTTTGAAACTGAAATTATTACTAGACGCTCATTCAAGGTGTTTATGTACGACCCATTTACACTATCGTCAGATCGTTCCACTTCACGATCGGCAAACGCTAGGTAATAGGTCTCAAATCCGAGCTTAAATATTTAACATATTCCAAGGCAACGTTCCTCTATCGCGTATGTTGTCTTACAAAGGAGTAGGTATGGAAATTATCGATTTAAACCTACGGGCTCATTACGGCAATATTGTTAGTCATCCTTAGATTGGCGCCTAGTCACCGGAACGCGTTCAGCCCGGTCGTGATATCGGCGGTAATTTCGGAAATGTTTTACATTTATGCGGTGCGGATTAGTTCATCAACGGCCGAGCGGCGCGCGGGACAATTGATTGCGACTAGGCGACATGTGAGGCGGGCGTGGATAGTGTAGGACAGGGGAGAGCGTTAGTCGCGGAGGCGCCGTGTGGAGTGGCGGCCATGCGACGGTTATGCTGCTGCGGGAGTGCTATCGTTCAACCCGCGCCAGATCTCGTAGCTGACCTTCCACTTTGTACACGGTAATTATCTTCTTCGACCGAAGTTGTCCGATTTCGAATGCCTAATGAGTCCAATTTAGGCCGCTTTACAGATTTTAGATGTACCTATCTGA
>DWJP01000023.1:0-11653 GCA_018249035.1 Atrytonopsis hianna hianna | reverse complement strand
GGTGTTACTGATTTTCATGTACGATCCCATTACCATGAGGTCTAGTTTGCCAGCTATTTACAAAAGAAAATCTTATTGAGAGCAGAAATTTAAAGAGTTATTTATAAAATACTAAGGATTATGGATTGTGATAAATGTTGACCTATATCAACATAGTGACGTCGTAAACACGTCTGATCCTTTTTATTTTTATCTTTATCACATCAGTTAGGCAAATATCCAACCCTATGGCCAGGGCTACAAAATGATTGATCGATGCTCAACGAGTTTCATATTATTATGTAGGCTAATGTTAGCTTGGGACCGCGTTTTTGCAGTCCATCAAAGGTGTTTGCAATCAAATTACACTGGTTGTTTTATTAATGACTCGATAATGTTAATGGTTCCACATGTTTTAGTTACGATCGTATATATTATTGCTTACATATAATGTTGATATGAACATTTATTCATTTTCGAGGAATATCAACAAAGCACTGTACATAATCATTTAAATGCCATTACTTGCCAAACAGCGGTAATAATTAGCGTACCGAGAACTGACAATATCGACGAACGTTAGTGACGGTATTGTCAAACAGCAACTGGTAATATCATAAAACGTGAGCGCTTCGTGTGCCAATTCTACGGTAGCTACTGTTATTTATCGTTATTTTTATCTTTTATCGAATATTAAATTTGCGTTTTATTTTCTAGTCTACATAAAATCAACCAGCGTTTGATATTTCAGCTGCATGGAAACGTTGCGAAGACTTCGTCGAGAATCTTTCGATAGAAATATCTAAAGTTGTGATTTTCAAACTTAAATATTTGTCATTCACTGTATCCAAACTTTGCAAATTAATCGGCTTTAATGTTTCTTACAGCGTTCCAAGAGGATTTTGAAGATTAATCAATAAACACTACGAGTCAGCATGTACCTACTTATAAGGTATCGTTTGAATCGAATCAATTCCTTCAATTGCGATTACATGGATATCATTATCATCGTCACAAACCAAAACTGTTCTACTGCTAGACAAAGGTCTCCTCTTACAAATTGAGGGATACCGGTTACAGAGTATAGAATCAACGGACACAGTATACCTAAAACAATATAAACACTCATCTAGATATGACTCGAAAAGAAACAACTGCTGCATGAATATTTCTGCCGGCAACCAACCCGAGACTCCTTGATTCACTGACACTTACTGCTTACTGGAATACAGTGTCGCCAATTGTAGGTAGCTAATTTATAACCTGATTTTAAAATTCATTTCATTTCAAGAACGGATGCACTATTTTAAAAGATTGACCTGAATATCATCATAAATTCTGCTGTTAGGAAGAACATAATGTTCCTACCTCCGTGTATTTAATATCTAAAGTTAGTGGAGTGGCTCTTGTGGTAATGTCCTAGCTGTCCCATATACCCTCCCTGAGGAACGGTCCGCAGACATCGGCGCGTGACTCATTAATATTCATGAACCTTTATTCTGGAACAACTCTAAACAGTTTGTACTAAGTTTAATCGCCATTTATTTCCTTGTGATCCTAATCAACTTTTAAATGCAATATTTTTTTTTCTGCAAAGCGCTTTCCCTGAACCTGTCCTACGTATATTTTTAATGACTTTTAGGTGTGACAAGTAATTATAAGTACCACACAATCTTACAATACATGTAAATATATCCAGCAGCTCCAGAAATCCGGGACTCGACTTTGTTATTCCAACAAACTAGACTGTGTTGTTTCATGGGCATCTAAACGAACCTCAAAGAACGATAACGTTCCCATTCGATGTCAGCATATGCGTTGTAACTGCTGAGTAACAGGAACAAAACCAGCTTAAACGCCTGAACTATTCATGTTATTACGAATCATAACCATACTATTTGAGTTCCTTACCAAAATCGGCTAGTATACTGTGATGTGCGATGTCTTCACGCTTAAATATAAGAATGTACATAACCAACAGTACAGGAATTACAACTTCAACATAAGTTCTTACAAGGCATTCAAATTGTGAAACTAATTGCAACAAAGATTGATGAAAACAAAACGTTATGATTGATTTGTTTAGAATACAAAAAATAATAAGTTAGAAAGTAAACACGGACGCTTTTAAAGGAAAGAATAATATAATTTATTGAGATAAAAATTGCTTTGCGCGTTGCGAGTTTTATAGCATTTTCCATTATATTCCGTAAGTGTGATAGGATCGCATAAAAAGTGTCCAACAAAAACCAATTTAAGTTTGGTCTGGCCGCACTTACCGTTTCCTTCCCCAAAGGTAACGATTACCTCCATGTTACAGCTTAATTCCTTCCCGAACAACTCTCTCCGGCAATGTGCGCGTCTCACCGTTTTACAACGTCCGTTATGAGCTTGCTTTGTGTATGACTTCTAAGTATCCTTCTACTAAGCTGTTTCACAGTCTTCTTATATGACAGAAATGTATTCAAGGTCGAAAACTCAACTTTAAATTAAATGGTAGATATCAATAAAGGTTTAACACTAAGCATTGATTTGTAGGCACCTATTAATATGTAGTAATATACTCGTATAGGTGTCGAAAACTTTTTACTTGTTTTTATTATAATAGAACGCGAAATATATTATTTTTATATAAAGTGTGAATAAGTTACTATTCAAGTAAATAAAATTTACTAACGACTTCCCTGTATAGAACTCTTTAACGTATAAAATGAAAACCATTTACTCGCATTAAGCTTTTTCAACTGATGTGGTGGTTACGACGGTGTGGTGGTATTGTGACCATCGCGGATGGTGGTATTCGTAAGCCGATGATCAAGAAAGTGACGATTTTGGGGGGTTAGTGGTGATAATGGTGTATTTTTATTCTACAAAAGTACTATTCGACTTGCAACCGACATGCGATACATTAAAACGCTCCAATTTTCTATAATTCACAAGTTAAAAAGCGAAGCAATAAAATAGCTCGCCGGATTGAGTTCGGGAGACTACAATATTGATTTTCCTACCCGATGTATTTCATTCTCCATCTGTTGCTCTTCATAAAATTTACGACAACATTACTGAGTCGTTATTTTTGTATGAAGAGTTTTATCGTCGCGCGGCCGCATTTTCTATGACACGAGTTTTTGTGGTGTCGTGTTTTATTGTTGTCACTAATTCTCTCGTTACTGTACTACACAAGTAGGTATGACCTTGTTTTTGTTCGCAGCAAAAGTTTATTTATTCTGAAATGTGCTTCATCATTTATTTCGCTGTTTTTTAAATTGTACCGTTCACTACGTTGTAGGATAGAAACAGTTTAGAGAGAAAGGTAGCGTAATAAAACCAATCCCGTTGAGTGTCGGTTTTACACTGATTTATTTCATTTGTAAAAATGATGGGTATGAAATTATGTGAGTGTGAAGGAATGTGTATATGTGTGCACTTACATACGAAAAACTGCCAATAGGCATTATTGGTGTCACGTGTACGTGCAGTAGCTCGTACATCCTGCCGACTCAAAATGAGAAAAGATAATTATTTAATTATTTAAAAAACTACAATTAAGAAGCATGAACTCGTTCAGTTCGTATGTAAGTACGTTTGTGCAAAATAATGAATGAACACAAACTAATATGAGTTAATCTAAATGTTATAAATTCATTTTACGTGCGTTACAAGGTGATAGCATTTTTTTTTTTCTTATAATTAATCTAGAATTAGGTAAGTTAAATGTTCAACAAAATTTGTTTAACGCGCACTATCACTCTTTCACTTTCTACGTGACGACACTATCACTCTCTGTCAATACGAGGGATATTAAGCGTCACCATTTGCACACCACTTGTTCCTGGCAAATCCGAGTGGCTCTGACCATCCTCCGTCGCGGCTCGTTTTACCGTGTTGCAGGTAGCGTTGGATAGCTGAAGCATTCGTCGGCGAGCTTTACACCTTACAACTGAGTACGTTCCTCCTGCTAATACGATAACTACTAAAATCGTATACAGTACCGTATACTGGTGAATATCATGAACGGTCAATGTTGTGCTTGATTCTTGTTGTAGATTATCTATTTGAGTTCTTAGCCTGTTCCACTGGTCTGTATGATTCTCAGGAACGTAATGCTCACCAAACGAGGAGTTGAACATTTTATTGAGGACAGAAATCTCTGGAATGGTTTTAATGTCATTTTGCACGTAGACATGACTGAGCAAGTTTTCATTGTGACCATAAATAGATAACTCATTACTCTTTAGGACACAACCTGAACCGATGTCCAGAATACCATTCCCTGTCAATGAACTCTGTTGCATTCCATTTGGGCAGAATATGCGCACTAAGCATTTCTCACAACATGAGAACAACCATCTGTTACTAGCATGCAACTTGACCCAGCGCTCCTCGCAAGCCGACACCTTCGTACTGCACATTGTTTTGTTATTAATTGTTATGTTGCAGATAGACTTCGTAATTGGTAATTCATAAATAGGTCTATTAATGACACACAAAAGAGAGTCAATTAAATAATGAGTACAAGTCTGTATGTCAGTCTCTGATAGGAAAATAAGTAAATTCCTTTGAAGATTAAATGCCATGTAGGGAAAATTTGTTATAATGTAATAATATTTATGAGGTAGACTCAAAAGTTGATCCAACTGTAAGGGATCTCTTTTAACTAGAGGTATTTTAGCTTCCATTATTAAATATTTAGAACCAATTCTAGCACTAATTTTCATTAGTTTGTACAGTTCCCTAATATTCTGTTTATCGACAGGCAACACTAAGTCCCCCTGCAAATGACTGTTTATTATGTTTATTTGTTCCACCAGTTGCTCAGGCGGTAGCAGATGTACGTTTATATGCCCCTGAGAAACATCAGTAACGATATTTATCAAATTATCTTGTATACGTTTTAAACCAGAAATTACAATACTTGCACTTAAACTTGAAGAAACGATATTGAGTTCTGTTTCTACCTCACTCAAAGAAAGAGAAACTGCACGTAAATGATTATCTAAAATTGCAAACTGTTTATTCATTATGTTTTCGTTCCTACGCATTACGTTATATTGCCCCTCAATGACCGAAGTCTGATTTCTAAGAAGTGCTTGTAAATGATTTTCATTCAGTGAAATTCTTTTAATATCTAATTCATATTGCCTCGCAAAACGTTCATCAAGGACGCCAAACAAAGTGTTAGCCAAATAACCAATGCCATTTATTAGGCCTCTTTTCTTTCTCTTGCCAATCTGACTCCTAAGTAAGCCATTGTAATGGTCGATTTCCGCTAGATCGTGTTGCAACTGATATAAAATGCTTTTATATTGCGACGGTAACGTTGATCCGTTTGTTTGTTTACCTAAGCGAGTAACGTAATCATGTATATTGTCTAATCCCGTCCAAAATGTAGTCATATTATAATAGACAACAAGTTTCCATTCATCCTGAATGAGATGTATGTTACAAATACGGTCAAAATAAATACTTTGATTACCGTTAAAGTATGTTACGTTGTACATGTTATTAGACTGTACGGGAGATAAAATAAAGAAAAATAGTAGGAATGTCATGATAAAGTTAACAAGTCGATTAGAACGTCTCGAAGTCCTATAATGCTTCTGTTTAGAATCGCGACTGTCCGGGGCGTCCTCCTCATTGGGCGTAGCTTGCTGTATCTTATTAATCTTCACGAATGACTGCTCATACTCCTTCACAGGTAACACAGACAGCTTCAGGATAGGTCTTTTAATCTCTCCGTTTTTAGTTCTCAAAGAAACCACGCGAACATGACCATCCTTACCGGGATGCACGGCCGTTACTCTACCTAATGCCCATTTCCCGGGGGGAAGATTGTCTTCCTTAATGAGTACAATGTCATCAATCTCTATGTTCTTGTGGGGATAGGTCCATTTAGATCTTATTTGCAACTGTTGCAAGTAATCTGATGACCAGCATTTCCATATACGTTTGTGCATAGCTTGTACCATTTGCCATCGAGTTGTTAAGTTCATGTGATGTGGATCCGTTTGTGGTCGTGAAATGAGCGCGTCACCAATAAGAAAATGACCCGGTGTTAAGTATTGGTCATCAGGATTTTCAGTTAACCTGATGAGCGGTCGTGAGTTGAGACAAGCCTCGATCTGGTGTAGTAGGGTGATGAATTCTTCGTAAGTGAGTTTTTGTTCACCCACTACACGACGTAAATGATACTTCATACGTTTCACGGCCGCCTCCCAAAGGCCACCTGCCGAAGGGTAAGCTGGTGCGTTAAAAATCCAACGTACGTTGTAGTCCCTGATCTCATTGAAGAACCGAGTGTCAATAGTTTGTAGAATTTCGTGATACTCCCTTTTAAGTTGCCGATTTGCTCCCACGAAATTCGTACCATTGTCACTATACATGTGACTTGGCGTTCCACGTCGAGCGCAGAACCGGCGGAACGCAGCCAAAAAATTTGTAGTACTGAGGTCCGACACTAATTCTAAGTGAACGGCCTTAGTTGCTAGGCACACGAAAACGGCTACATACCCCTTTAAAGTCCTCACCCCACGCCCCTTATTAGCTTTAATCTCAAAGTGGCCAGTAAAGTCCACTCCAGTGTGAGTAAAAGGACGTGAAACTGTAACACGAGGCTCCGGTAGGTCCGCCATGATCTGTGAATTCTTTTCACTATTATTAAAACGACGACATCTGACGCACTTTCGGAGTTCCCTTTTAACAGTGCGAAGACCACTAATAATCCAAAATTTTTCCCTGATATACGACAATGTCAAACTGGGTCCTCCATGTAACATGATTAAATGTGCATGGATAATAAGAAGTTCGGTTAAACGATTGTGGCTTGGTAGAATTATCGGGTGCTTAGATGATTGTCGAAGTCTTGAATTATTCAGACGCCCTCCAACTCTTACAAGTCCGTCTGATTGATCAATGTAAGGGTTGAGGCATAAAAGTTTACTACTCTTTCGTAGATGTTCCCCTCTGCTTAATCTATGAATATCTTCTTGAAATTCCATATACTGAACCGTTTTGATAATTAAATTGTAACTATTGTTTATTTCGCTTACTGATAAATATCGACGGCCTGACGCAGTTTGTTTGTCGCGAATCCACTGAATGTAACGTGAGAGCCAGCCTATTATTGTTACCACGCGGTTTATTGAACTGCATTCGTTTAATAATTTTATAATAAATGAATTTGTGTCACATAAAGCAACGTTTACACTGGCTTTCTTAGTTTCAATAGTAGGAGATTGATATTTTTTATTGCAAAGTAGTTTCGAGTCAAAATCTAGCAGCCATTCTGGGCCTTCCCACCACGCAGAATGGTTTGTCAACTGTTGTATGGTCAGTCCCCTTGTTGCGCAGTCAGCGGCATTGTGTTCCGATTTGACGTGATGCCAGCGTGATGGAGGAACAATGTTTATGATTTTTTGCACTCTACTCGAAACGAAATGTTTCCATCGGTTAACATCTCCGTGAATCCATCCGAGGACCACCATCGAGTCTGTCCAGGTATAAACGTCAATAGTAGTATTAGTTGTAGTATAAATTTCTATTACTTGTTTTAGTAACCGTGATAAAAGAAGAGCACCATTTAATTCAAGTCGAGCTAAAGATTCTTTTCTTTTTTTTGGTGCTACTTTGGTTTTTGCCGTTAGCAACTTCGATGTGCAAGCGCCCTTATTATTTTTACTAACAATGTACACACAGCATGCGTACGCTTTTTCCGACGCGTCACAAAACCCGTGTATTTCATAATAATTGTTACTACCTATATATCGAGGAATCTTAATGTTATTTAAATTCTGAAAATCGTATTTTATTTTTATCCACTCATTTTTAACAGCGTCCGAAACTATATCGTCCCACGAAATGTTCTCATCCGACCATGTTTTTTGAAACAATAATTTAGCTCTAATAGTGAGCGGCGATAACCATCCTAGTGGATCGAATATTTTTGAAATATGAGACAGTAATGCCCTTTTAGTTAGATTTTCCTCATCACATAGATGGTCAAATTTATTTTGAAATGTAAATGTGTCGGAATGTGCGTTCCAACGAATACCGAGAGTTTTTCTTGTTTCCGAACATTTAAAATCTAACGGTGTGTCAATTTGGTCGGACGGCAGGTCGTTAACGAGTTCAGGAACATTGCTGGACCATTTTCGAATATTCATTCCCGCCCCTTTTAATATGTCTATGATCTGCGATTGTAAAATCTTCGCGCCCTCAATAGTTTGACTACCCTCTAGAAGATCATCCATATAGAAGGAATTCTTTAACGTTTCCGCTGCCAAGGGAAACTTACTGGCGTCGTCAACGGCTAGCTGACGTAACGTCCGCATGGCAAGGTATGGGGCGGCCTTTGTTCCATATGTGACCGTTGTCAGCTGGTAGTCCGTCAGTGCATCTGAGGGGGAATATCTCCAGATAATGCGCTGTAGATGTTGATCCTCTTCTCTTACAAGTATCTGACGGAACATCTTTTCTATATCCGCTGTCACAACATATTTATGCCGGCGCCAGCCGATGATGAGACTCGTTAAGTCCTTTTGCAGATTAGGGCCGCGTTCCATTAAATCATTAAGGCTGTTACCTGATGATGTCTTACAAGATGCGTTAAAGACCGTTCTTAATTTAGTTGTGGAGGAATCAGATTTGATTACACCGTGATGCGGAAGATAACATGACGTCATATTATTATTTATCACCCGTTTCATATGACCCATCGTCTCATATTCGGACATAAAGTTGGTGTAACTCTGACTAAACTCCAAATTTTTTAACATTTTATGCTCTAAGTTACGAAATTGAGCTACGGCTTTCGATTTAGATAGACCTAACTTCAGTTGAAAGCCTGGCTTCATAGGAAGAGCAACCTCATATCTACCATTTGACAAACGCCTAGTTGTAGACTTATATAAATCCTCACAATATTGATCTTCAGACGATAAAGTAGGAGTAGTATCTTGAACCTCCTCTAGTTCCCAGTATTGGGACAAGTCTGACACGTTATTTATTACTACGTGACAGTTAAAAGTTTTAACGTTACCCGATAAAATCCACCCTAACTTCGTTTGTTGAGCTATGGGTGCAGTATTAGGGCCCTTAATGAGACCACTCATAATAATATTAGAATAAATACTAGCGTCCAATAAAAGATCAATCGGCCGGGACACGTTGTATTCCGGATCGGCCAAGTCAATGTGTTGTAGATGTGACCAAGCCCGCTTAGTAAATGTAGAGTTAGGTAAATTATTATTTATTACGTAAGTAATAACTAAAGCTTGTGTAGTAAATTCGTAGTCATCGTGAATAGAATGACATTCGAGCGTTACGATCCCCTTGCTTTGTCGCGTTCCGTGACCTACTCCCGATACGGTTCCGCAGTAACGTTGTCTCGGAAGGCCTAACAATTGAACCGCGCGTTCCGAAATTAAAGATATTTGTGAGCCTTGATCGAGCAGAGCTCGTAACATAACAAAGGTGCCATCTGCGGCCTTCACACGCAACGACAGGGTTGTAAGTAAGATCTCCTCGTCATCTGTAGCTACATGGTTAACCGTTGGTTGGCTGGTCCCTACGGACGTATTTGCGACAATATCGTGAGATGGATGAACGGATTGCGATTTATTGGCGTTTAAAGTACGAGTTTGCATTGCGGAACCCTGAACAAATGCATCATGCAATATTGTGTGATGTTCGCGTTGACAATATTTACACGTTTTAGTTGAAGTGCATTGTGCGTCGTAATGTCTGAATAAGCAACATTCGCAAACTTGTAATTTCCGTACTGTTTTTAACTTTGCGTCAGGTTTCAACTTATTAAATTGATAACATTTGTACAAAACATGACGTTGATTACACAATGGACATGACCACGCGTTACAAGTAGTTGAGCTGACATATTCCCGTTTGGAATGACTACTTGAGTTAAAATATGGTGCACTATTAGGCTTAGAATTTTGAATTTTAGGCTGACTATAATAAGGTTTATTAGATACAGGCTTATTAGATACAGGAGGAAATGTTTTTTCTCCCCTGTGTATAGACTCAAGAGCGGTAAATTTATTCTCTAAAAACTGCATAAGTTCTGTGAGCGACGGCAAGTCACGTGGAGATTCACGTGACTCCTTGTAGTCCGTGTACGTACCCTGATCTAATTTTTTAGTTATTATATGAACTAACAAGGGGTCCCAGGTAGTCGTATCGACTCCCAGATTTTGGATAGCGTGAAGCGACTCCATAGAAACATCATACAAACGTTTAATTTCGTTAGCAGTTTGCTTATGTATGTTAGGTTGTGTCAAAAACATCTCAATGTGTTTCGTAAATAAGACCTGAGGGTTGCTGTAACGGTGCACCAGCAGATCCCATGCGGCGTCATAGTTATCCGCGGATATATGCAGGTGCTGTACGAGGCGTTCGGCTTCGCCCTTTAACTTTCCTTTCAGATGTTGCATTTTCTGACTTTTAGTCAGAAGGTTGTTGTTGTGTATGCTTTCACAAAAAAGATCGTGGAATGTAGGCCATTGTGTGTACCTACCAGTGAACACAGGTATGTCCAGCTGTGGTGTGGAATGATGTAAGTGCGCAGTAGAGGCTAACTTAAGATGAAGTGTTCGTTTAATTGACTTAAATGATTTTTCATAAAATTCAAACTCTTCGTCATAGCTACTATCCGACCCCTGGAGGATGTTGTCTATCTGAAGATGCAAAGCGTCTATGGCCTTCCATCGACATTGAACGTTGTTCAACTCATCCTCTAGCTCCCACTTGTCGCTTATTTGATCCACATTAATAGATTTCGTGAGCCGATTGAAGGCTCTAAAGTTAGTACGCTGTAACGTTAGAAGCTCAGCAATTGTGTCTGTATGTCGGTGCGAGGCCTGCAATGTTGGTATTTCGGTGCCAAAACGTGGTGAAGTTAGCGAAGAGGGACCTGGTTTCTCCTCCGCTGTAACCTCCAAAGCTTGAGTGACAGAGTATGACGATATTTTCTGTCGAACTGCATTGTAGTAGTCTCTCGCCTGCTCAAATTGATTGCCCTCAAAATACGGATGTTGTTCGTGGTAAGCACCTAACTTATCGTCACATTTTTTGAATTCCGCCCACAGTTGGTCTAATTTATTGAGCCGTTGCTCGATGTAATCCCTAGTCTTGCGACTGGCGGGATCTTTCTTAAAGTTACGTTCTATTTGCTGCATCGAGTCAAGGATATCAGCTTGGTGTTGAATTAGCTTATCCATGATGACTTGTTAAAGTAAAAGACCTTACTTGAAACGAGGATACTTAATCCTTTGCTGCTGCGTTGCTGGGAAGCCGCAGTGCTACGACGAGTTCGCGTCACAGTGCAGGAACAGTCCAAGTGGTCGAAAGCACAACACTCACTTTCACCGTTTGTGAAAAAGGATTAAAGTTGAAAACGTAAAGATAAAAGTTCGCGACCGTTTGTCACAGGTTCCGTTGCACACGATAGTCCCTATAGAGGTTGGTCTGTAAGTCCAAATCACTTTAGTCCACTTTCACCGTTTGTGAAAAAATTAAAAATAAACTGTCACCGTTTGTGACCTGTCACTCAAAAAAACTGTTAAGTTCGAAGGACCAAAAACTGTACCGTTCACTACGTTGTAGGATAGAAACAGTTTAGAGAGAAAGGTAGCGTAATAAAACCAATCCCGTTGAGTGT